>ML401807.1:314040-403914 GCA_005239525.1 Nicotiana knightiana
TCCCCCCCCCCTCCACCCCCAAGTCACTCCTGCAATTTATGCCTAAAGTCGGGACAAAATTGGTCTTGGTTCGATTTCTTTTGCCCAAAAACTCTTTTATCGTTTTCGGTCAAAGAGAGACAGTTGTTGACAATCAATTTTGACCCTCCTTTTTATAATTAATTTACTTGCACTTAATAGTTTTCAATAAATATGTTTAAAATGTTTTCTGATTAAATACTTATTTTTATATAAATTAAGTAATTAATGGTGTTAAGCTAATAATTTAGTATTGTATAATTATAAAGTATATTAATTTTACTATTACTAGTTTTTTATTATTAAAACAACCTTTATATTCATTACATAGATTTATAATTAATTAAATAGGGTTATTTCTTAATTTTGTTAAAATAACCCACCATTTCAAAATAAATCCAAAATTATTGTAGTAAACAGGAAAATGAGATATTTAATAATTAATTAACTAATTACAGTAATTAGTAGTGTAATTGATGATTATAATTCTTATCACATTTTGTTAAATTAATTAATTCCATTTTAAATTAATTGTTGAAAGGTTAAAGACTAAAAGGCTACAATTACAATTGCACAAGTAAATATAATGTGGCTTTTTGTTAAATTAATTTCTGCCCAAAAGCAGTGGCCTAAAGCCATTTGACCCCATCCAAGTCCACCCCTTCCATTCCACCTTGGCGATCTGGGCCACCTCCATTGAGCTAATGAACTAGTGCCATGTCACCTATAACTTCCACTTACAAAACAAACACAAACAATCTAGGTCGTCGATCCAAACCATTGACGGTCTATATTTATTCCTACTCTTTTATTTATAACTCACCATCAAATGCTATCTCAGCCATTAACAGTTCCCGCTTTTTCTCAAAATAATTTCTTTAAACTCATAAAGTCTTGATTTATCAGGGTTGTTAATCAAATGATACAACGACCTATATCCCGTCTCTGAGTTTAAACCCACGAGACCAACCCAACTACCCCTAACGCTAATCATTTCTCTCTTTGAATCACCACCCCTATTTCCCAAACCTCTCTCTTTTCTCTCATCCTTTCAGCCTCCATCAGTTCCAAATCCTTGTACAAATCGGTGCAAGGTCACAAAATAAAACCACAAACACTTGATTTACCTCCCTACATCGCGAATCATGTTATTGTCTTTTTGTTTTCATCACCTGATTCGAAAGTTCCAATTGTAAAACCCTAGGCTCAAAGATACAAATCGTCTTATTTCTTCTTCATTCTTTTGAATCAAGCATGCATGGCCATCCATCTTGATCTTGTACTGTGAATCCTGCTATTTTCTTTCTATTTCCATCGATGAAATTAGAAATCCCTAATTCTGAAACCATAGATCCAAAAAGTGAAACCTCATATCGTCTGAGCTCTCTTATGTTCTTTCAAATCAAAGCATGTGGGGAGCTTCTTCAGATTTTCATCAGTACCCAGAGGACAACACAGTGACCTCTGGGTTTTTGAGCTTCGTCTGATGAGTCGTTTCCATCAACGGTTGACTCACTCCACTCTCGTGCTCGGGTAAAATCACTACTACTTTTCCTCTTTGTGTTCCTCTGATTTCACTCGCTTTGCTAGCATCACTCGACTATCATCATATTCCACGATATAATTTGAATTTATTAAAAGTAAAAGCATTGAATGCCAATATAAAAAGAGGGCTTTTAAGGCTCTCAACAACAAGCAGCAGCATCGAACTAACTACAGAAATATTATTCACTATAGTAAAAATTTTGAGTAGCAAAATCGAAGCTAAGGTTCCCTAACTGGGCTTTTGATTTCTTTCCAGTTCATGATTGATTATCAAAATTTAGAGTCATATGCTTCTTTAAAAATCAAAAAACAAGATCATGTTCTAGTCGTTTACTCTTGTAATCTTAAATATGCCTTTAAGTAGTCTTTGTATTGTTGATTTTCTGTGATTAACAAAGAGTTTATAATAATTCCATGTATTTATCGTAACTTTAGACCTACCTAATTGTAATGACATGGCCGGTCATTCCGTGAGATTTATCCCGTTTCCATTAATTCCTGTATTTGTCATATATTGCTTAGCCTGTTTATGTTGTGTTGGGTTAGTTGGTTTGGGTCTGGAGTGGTCATGGTGAGAATTAAGGCATTTAGTCCCCTAAAGTAGCCTAATAGTTTAGAAGGTCAACTGAGAGTTGACTTATAGGTGAACAACCTCGGAATGTGGATTTTATGGCTCGGATAGCTTCGTTAGGTGATTTGGTACTTAGGAGTGTGTTCGGAATGAATTTTTGATGTCCGATGTAGAATTAGGCTTGAATTGGCGAAAGTTAGTTTTTGGAGATTTCCGATCGGCAGTGGAAAATAGGCTATCGGGGTCGTAAGGGGATTCCGAAAATTGGAACAGGTTTGTAATGTCATGTTGGGTATGTGTGCAAAATTTCAGGTCAATCGGAGGTGTTTTGGTTGATTTCAGCGTAGTTGGCGAAATTTGGAAGTTTCAAAGTTCATAGGCTTGAATTTGATGTAATTTCGGTGTTTTCATGTTGTTTTTGGTGTTTCAAAGGATCAACTAAGTTGGAATAATGTTATGGGTTGTGTTGGTATGTTTGGTTGGGGCCCCAAGGGGCTTGGGATAGATTTAGGATGGTTGGCGCAGTTTTGAACTTGGAAATTTGCAGCAAATAGTTGCTGGTATAAGTTTCTAGTGTTGGCCGCACCTGCGGATGGGTAGCCACAGGTGCGACATCGCAGGTGCGAAAGGCCATGTGCAGGTGCGAAAGGAGGCTAGGCAGGGGAAATCCACAGGTGCAAAGAGTTGGTCGCACCTGCGAAGCCGCAGGTGCAGAGAAGTGGCCGTAGGTGCGAAAATTGGTCCGTTAGTGGGATTGAGCAGGTGCGCACCTGGGTACGCAGGTGCGAATAGGTGTCCACAGGTGCGGAAATGCTGGGCAGAACAGTATAAAAGAGACCTCCGTGAAATTTTATTCATTTCACCATTGTTGCATGCGGTTGGAGCTCATTTGAAGGCAAATTGAAGAGAAAATTTGTGGTTCTTCAGTGGAGGTAAGTTCCCGGGTTATTAAAATCATTTCTATGCTATTTTGTTCGGATTAGGATTGTAAATTGGAGGATTAAATTAGGAAAAGGTTGGGAAGAATGAGTGGAGGATTGGAAAATTCTTTTGGCAATTTGGGTAGGCAATTGTGGTCCGATTGTGGTGTTTTTGGTATGTGTAGAATCGTGGGAGGACGAGGTTTCTAGTGATGTGAAATTTATCGAATTCCAAGATGTGGGCTCGGGGCTCGGGTTTGGCCGAATTTCGAGATTCTTGTATAATTTGATAGTTTTCGATTGGGTTGTGTTCCTTTGGTATATATTAATGATGTTAAACTGGTTTTGGCTAGATTCGGAGCAATTGGGAGCCAATTTGAGGGGCAAGAGCATAGCGGACTAGTGTTGTGGCCCAGTAGAGGTAAGTAATGGTTATAAATCTTGTCCTGAGGGTATGAAACCTCGGACTACATATTTTTCACTGATCTTAGAATGGCGCACATGTCGGATGACGAGTATGTGGCGCGCACTGATTTTTGGATTGGACTTGGTCCTCTCCGCGGCAACTATTGAGTTGCATATTTTACTCAAAACCTTATGTTAAATTATGTTCTAAAGATTATTGAAATATTTGGGCTATAAGCCGTGTTTGGGGCCTCATGCTGATCTGTTTAGACCCCTTGGGCGCTTTTTACTGTTGTTTCCCTCACTATTTATGGATGATTTCACTCAGTCACATTGTGCATAGTGTTTTCGAACCTCATCCTGATTTACACTACTTTAAGATTTAAAAATGATGTTTTGGGTCGAGTACCCTGTTTTACTTATTCGCCCGAGGGGATTTTGAGAGGTTCTGCTGAGTGAGGCTGAGGGCCTGATTGTGAGGATATGATACGCCACGAGGTGGGTTGATATTAGCGCTTGGGCTGAAAGAGCCCTTTCGGAGTCTACACACACCCCCAGTTAGTGCACCGAGTGTCGAGTGCCAAGTGATGAGTGATTGGGAGGCATGAGTGACTGTGAGGTATGCCCGAGGAGTTGATTATGAGTGATGGTGAGGTATGACCGGGGGGCTGATTATGAGTGACTGTGAGGCATGCCCGAGGGGCTGATTATGATACATGTTTTTGACCGAGGGGCTTCTTATAATTTTACCACTTTCACTCTGAAATTATGAAATATGTTTTCCAGAGGGGCCTCTTTATGATTTACTTCATTTTCATACTAAATCTTTCGGTTTGAAGTTGTTGAAAATATACATTTCTCAAAGGATTTTTTTGAAGTTGGTTTTAAGGCATGATGACTTCATATATCTATGTTTATACTGTTGGAAAGAAAGACTGTGTATATTGTGAATTGATGACATTGATTTTTATGTGATTTCTTGTCGCTTAGGCTTGATTTATTTTCATTACTATTGAGTTGGCGTACTCACATTACTCCCTGCACTCCTGTGTGCAGATTCAGGTGCAGATACCAAGAATTAGCTATCCATTTTGTGTGGAGCCAGAGTGCGGGATATAGAGGTAGCTGTTCAGTGTCCGCAGCATCTTTGTTTTTCCTTCTTGTTCTATCTAGTTATTTATTCGGAGGTTTTGTATTATAATAGTATACATTTTTATCTTATCTCTCTTAGATGCTCATGACATGTTGGCTCCGGGTTTTGGGGTTCGTTGAACTGTTTATTGGCCTAATGTATTTAGTAAATTCTGTATACTTTATGAATTGCTTGAAATTGGTTGGGATTTTTAAAGAAACTGTAAACATGTGATTATTGGCTAGCCTAGTTCCACGATAGGCGCCATCACGGCCGGTTTGGGATTCGGGATCGTGACAGTTTGGTATCAGATCCTAGGTTACATAGGACTCAATGGTCATGAGTAGGTTTAGTAGAGTCTTGCAGATCGGTACGGAGAAGTCTGTGCTTATCTTCAAGACGCTGCCGAACTTTTAGGAAACATTTCTATCTTTCTTGAACTCTTTCGTGCTAATCTATTGATTCTTGAAATCTGAACTTACGTTGTTTCATTCTCTCACAGATGGTGAGGACACGCAAAACTGATCAGAGTGACTAGTCACCGGCTAGACCAGCGAGAGGTCGAGGCCGCGGTCGAGGCCGTGGTAGAGGTAGGGGCCAGCCCGCGCAGCAGCCGGGACAGTACCACAGGATCCCCCTATCGATCAGGATCAGGTTCCCGTCGATGGTGTTCCAGCGAGACAGGCTTAGACACCGGCAGTGCCTATGGTTATTCCGGGTCTTCAGGAGACCCTGTCTCAGATATTGACAGTGTGCACCAGTTTGGCTCAGCCAGTCGCTATGTCTTCTACTGCCACCACAGCTCAGGCCGGGGGAGGCAATCAGACTCCAGCTGCCCGGACACCTGAGCAGGCTATACGGGGTATTCAGGCACCGGAAGCAGCCTCAGCTCAGCCAGTTACTCCGGTCCAAGATTATGTGGTCCCTGCTATGCATGAGGACGAGCAGCGCATGTTGGAGAGGTTCAGCAGACTTCAGCCTCTGACTTTCAGCGGTACAAAGGGCGAGGATGTCCAGGGGTTTCTAAATAAGTGCCAGACGATACTACGTACTGCGGGTATTTTGGAGACCAGTGGGGTCTTATTTGTTACATTTCAGTTTGCGGGTGCTGCCTTTACTTGGTGGGAGTCATTCGAGAGGCGTAAGCTAGTTGGTTCAGCACCTCTCACTTGGCAGCAGTTCTCCATGATCTTTTTGGAGAAGTATGTTCCTCAGTCCCACAGAGAGGAGCAGCGCAGGCAGTTTGAGAAGCTGCGCCAGGGAGAGTTATCAGTTACTCAGTACGAGATGAGGTTTTCCGAGTTGGCTAGGCATGCTTCTGAGATTATCCCTACTGATAGGAAGAGAGGGGGTTTGTAAATGGTCTTTCTTATCAGCTCCGGCTATTTATGACTCGGGAGAGAGTATCGGGTGCTTCATTCGAGCAGGTTGTTGACATAGCTCGAGATATTGAGTCTGTTCACCGCCAGGAGAGGGAGGAGCGGGAGGAGAGGGTTCTTCATTCGTGGTTCGGGCAGTTCTAGTGGTGCTCTCTTCAGGGGGCAGTTTCAGCAGGGTAGGGGTCGTTTATTCAGGCCTCCTCAGTCACCCCGCCCAGCGTATAGTGGTGCATCTTTGGGGCATGGTCCCCGTGGTTCTCAGTCAGGCCGTACTTCATTTGGTTCCCTCCCAGCTCAGAGTGCAGCTCGAGCACCCCTAGTTCAGAGTTCTCCTATGCATGAGTCTTCCAGTGGCCGTTCGGGTGCTAGGGGTTTCTATCAGTCCCCGCCTCCAGCTCCAGGGAGTTGTTTTGAGTGTGGATAGTTCGGGCACGTGTGGAGGCAGTGTCCCCGCCGTCCCGGTGGTTCTTCTCAGCAGAGGGGCCAGCCCTCGACTTCAGCTCCAGTTACTTCACTACCCGCCCAGGCAGCCAGGGGTGGTAGTCAGACAGCCAGAGGCTGCCCTAGAGGGGGAGGTCAGGCTCGCATGTATGCATTTCCAGCCAGGCCAGATGCTGTGATCGCAGGTATTGTCTCAGTCTGTTACCGAGATGCCTTGGCTTTATTTGACCCTAGTTCTACATATTCCTATGTTTCTTCATATTTTGCCCATTTTATCGATATGCCCCATGAGTCTCTAGTCATCTCTGTTCATGTGTCGACTCCGGTGGGCGATACTGTTGTTGTAGATCGTGTGTATCGGTCATGCATGATATCTATTGGGGGTCTGGAGACCCAATTGGACCTATTGTTACTCAGCATGGTCGATTTTGATGTGGTATTGGGCATGGATTGGTTATCTCCGTTTCATGTTGTTCTTGATTGTCACGCTAAGACCGTGACCTTAGCCATGCCAGGGTGTCCGAGGGTTGAGTGGAGAGGTTCTTCGGAGTATATGCCTAGCAGGGTGATTTCCTACCTAAAGGCTCAACGCATGGTTGAGAAAGGGAGTTTATCTTATATTGTCTTTGTGAGGGATGTCAGTGGTGAGACTCCTGCTATTGATTCAGTTCCTGTGGTCCGTGACTTTCCGAACGTATTTCCTGCAGACCTGCTAGGCATGCCACCTGACAAGGATATTGATTTTGGTATTGACTTGGTGTCCGGCACCCAGCCTATTTCTATTCCACCTTATCGTATGGCAACAGTTGAGCTAAAAGAATTGAAGGAGCAGCTTTAGGAACTCCTAGATAAGGGGTTCATTCGGCCTAGTGTGTCACCTTGGGGTGCACCCCTGTTGTTCGTGAAGAAGAAGGATGGTCCATGCGTATGTGTATTGATTATCGGCAGCTGAACAAAGTTACGGTGAAGAACCGGTATCCCTTGCCCCGCATTGATGATTTGTTTGACCAGCTTCAGGGAGCTAGGGTGTTTTCCAAGATTGACTTGAGCTCTGGGTATCATCAGTTGAAGATTCGGGATTTTGGCATTCCGAAGACTGCTTTCAGGACCAGATATGGTCATTATGAGTTCTTGGTTATGTCATTTGGGCTGACCAATTCCCCAGATACGTTCATGAAATTGATGAACAGTGTGTTTCATCCTTACCTTGATTCTTTTGTCATTGTGTTCATTGATGACATCCTGGTTTATTCTCGTAGCCAGGGAAACCATGCTCAGCATTTGAGATTTGTGTTACAGAGGTTGAGGGAGGAGAAGCTTTATGCAAAATTCTCCAAGTGTGAGTTTTGTCTTGGTTCGCTAGCTTTCTTGGGGCACGTGGTGTCTAGTGAGGGTATTCAGGTTGATCCGAAGAAGATAGAGGCGGTGCAGAGTTGTCCCAGACCGTCCTCAGCTATAAAGATTAAGAGTTTCCTTGGTTTGGCGGGATATTACCGTCGCTTTGTGGAGGGATTCTCTTCTATTGCTTCGTCTTTGACCAGATTGACCCAGAAGGGTGCTCCATTCAGATGGTCTGATGAGTGTGAGTAGAGCTTTCAGAAGCTCAAGTCAGCATTGACCACAGCTCCGGTACTAGTTTTGCCTACTGCTTCGGGTTCTTACACAGTCTATTGTGATGCTTCTAGAGTTAGTTTGGGAGCGGTATTGATGCAGGACGGTACTAGATAGTTGAAGGTGCACGAGAAGAATTATCCAGTGCACGGTCTTGAGTTAGCTGCCATTGTTCATGCCTTGAAGATTTGGCGGCATTATTTGTATGGAGTGCAGTGTGAGATTTTCACTAATCATCGTAGTTTGCAGTATCTGCTGAAGCAGAAGGACTTGAATTTGCGTCAGATGATATGGTTAGAGCTTCTCAAGGATTATGACATCACTATCTTATATCATCTAGGGAAGGCTAATGTAGTGGCCGATGCCTTGAGTCGCAGAGTAGAGAGTTTGGGGAGTCTAGCCTACCTTCCAGTAGCAGAGCGGCCATTAGCCCTTGATGTTCAGGCCCTAGCAGGTCGGTTGGTGATATTGGATCTATCAGAGCCCACGCGGGTATTGGATTGTGTAGTCTCCAGGTCTTCTCTTTACGATCAGATTAGAGCACGCCAGTACGATGATCCACATTTGCTTGTTCTTTAGGACAGGGTCCGTCGTGGTGATGTCAAGGATGTGGTTATTGGTGATGATGGGGTCATGAGGATGCAGGGTCATATTTGCGTGCCCAATGTAGATGGGCTTCGAGATTTGATTCTAGCAGAGGCCCATAGTTCGCGGTATTCCATCCATCTGGGTGCCGCAAAGATGTATCAGGATTTGAGACAGCATTATTGGTGGAGGAGGATGAAGAAATATATTGCTGAGTTTGTGGCTCGGTGTCTCAACTGTCAGCAGATCAAGTATGAGCACCAAAGACCAAGTGGATTGCTTCAGAGATTTGATATTCTGGAGTGGAAGTGGGAGCGGATCACCATGGACTTCGTAGTTGGACTCCCACGGACTTCGAGGAGGTTTGATGCTATATGGGTTATTGTGGATCGGCTGACCAAGTCCACGCACTTCATTCCTGTTGGTACTACTTATTATTCGGAGCAGTTAGCTGAGATTTATATCAGGGAGATTGTCCGATTGCATGGGATTCTAGTTTCTATCATTTCCGACAGAGGTACTCAGTTCACATCTCAGTTTTGGAGAGCCGTACAGAGAGATTTGGGTACTCAGGTCAAGTTGAGCATAATGTTTCATCCCCAGACCGATGGGCAGTCGGAGCGTACCATTCCGATTTTGGAAGATATGTTGAGTTCTTGTGTGATTGACTTTGGTTTGGTTCATGGGACCAGTTTCTGCCACTAACAGAGTTTGCATATAATAACAGCTATTAGTCGAGTATCCAGATGGCTCCGTATGAAGCTTTATATGGTAGGAGGTGCAGATCTCTGGTTGGCTGGTTTGAGCCGGGCGAGGCTAGGCTATTGGGCACAGACTTGGTTCAGGATGTGTTGGGTAAGGCAAATCTGATTCCGGAGCAGCTTCGCACGGCGCAGTCTAGGAAGAAGAATTATGTGGACCGGAAGGTCCGAGATGTGTCTTTCATGGTTGGGGATAAGGTGTTGCTGAAGGTGTCACCCATGAAGGGTGTTATGAGATTCGGGAAAAGGGGAAAGCTAAGTCCCAGGTTCATTGGGCCATTTGAGGTGCTTCAGAGGGTTGGGGAAGTGGCTTTAGGCTTGCTATGCCTCCCAGTTTGTCGAGTATTCATCCGCTGTTCCATGTTTCGATGCTCCAGAAGTATGTTGGTGACCCATCTCATGTTTTGGACTTCAGCACGGTTCAGCTTGAGGGTGATATGTCATATGAGGTAAAGCCAGTGGCTATTTTGGGTCGGCAAGTCAAAAAGCTGAGGTCTAAGGATATAGTTTCAGTGAAGGTTCAGTGGAGAGGGAAACCGGTGGAGGATTCCACCTGGGAGATCAAGTAGTAGATGCGGGAAAGATATCCTCACTTATTCGAGACTCCAAGTATGTTTCTAGACTCGTTCAAGGACGAACGTTTGTTTAAGAAGGGGAGGATGTAACAACTCGGCCGGTCGTTCCGTGAGATGTACCCCGTTTCCCCCATTTCTGCATTTGTCATATATTGCTTAGCCTATTTATGTTGTGTTGGGTCAGCTGGTTTGGGTTCGGAGTGGTCATGGTGAGAATTAAGGCATTTAGTCCCCTAAAGTAGCTTAATAGTTGAAAAGGTCAACTGAGAGTAGACTTATAGGTGAACAACCTCGGAATGCGTATTTTATGGCTCGGATAGCTTCGTTAGGTGATTTGGTACTTAGGAGTGTGTTCGGAATGAAGTTTTGATGTCCGATGTAGAATTAGGATTGAATTGGCGAAAGTTAGTTTTTGGCAATTTCCGATCGGCAGTGGAAAATAGGCTATCGAGGTTGTAAGGGATTCTGGAAATTGGAACAGGTTCGTAATGTCATGTTGGGTGTGTGTGCAAAATTTCAAGTCAATCGGAGGTGTTTTGGTTGGTTTCGGCGTAGTTGGCGAATTTGGAAGTTTCAAAGATCATAGGCTTGAATTTGATGTAATTTCGGTGTTTTCATGTTGTTTTTGGTGTTTCAAAGGATCGACTAAGTTGGAATAATGCTATGGGCTGTGTTGGTATGTTTGGTTGGGGCCCCGAGGGGCTCGGGATTGATTTAGGATGGTTGGCGCAGTTTTGAACTTGGAAATTTGCAGCAAATAGTTGCTGGTGTAAGTTTCTAGTGTTGGCCGCACCTGCGGATGGGTAGCCGCAGGTGCGACATCGCAGGTGCGAAAGGCCATGCGCAGGTGAAAAAGGAGGCTAGGCAGGGGAAATCCGCAGGTGCAAAAAGTTGGTCGCACCTGCGAAGCCGCAGGTGCGGAGAAGTGGTCGTAGGTGCGAAAATTGGTTCGTTAGTGGGATTGCGCAGGTGCGCACCTAGGATCGCAAGTGCGGGTCTGCAGGTGCGATTAAGTGTCCGCAGGTGTGGAAATGCTGGGCAGAACAGTATAAAAGAGACCTCCGTGAAATTTTATTCACTTCACCATTGTTGCATGCGGTTGGAGCTCATTTGAAGGTAAATTGAAGAGTAAATTTGTGGTTCTTCGGTGGAGGTAAGTTCCCGGGTTATTAAAATCGTTTCTATGCTATATTGTTCGGATTAGGCTTGTAAATTGGAGGATTAAAGTAGGAAAAGGTTGGGAAGAATGGGTGGAGGATTGGAAAATTCTTTTGCTAATTTGGGTAGGCCATTGTGGTTCGATTGTGGTGTTTTTGGTATGTGTAGAATCGTGGGAGGACGAGGTTTCGACTTATGTGAAATTTATCGAATTTCAAGATGTGGGCCCGGGTCTCGGGTTTGGCCCACTTTCAAGATTCTTGTATAATTTGATAGTTTTCGATTGGGTTGTGTTCCATTAGTATATATTAATGATGTTAAACTGGTTTTGACTAGATTCCGAGCAATCGGGAGCCAACTTGTGGGGCAAGAGCATAGCGGACTAGTGTTGTGGCCCGATAGAGGTAAGTAATGGTTGTAAATCTTGTCCTGAGGGTATGAAACCCCGGACAACATATTTCTCACTGATTTTAGAATGGCGCACATGTCGGATGATGAGTATGTGGCGCGCACTAATTTTTGGATTGGACTTGGTCCTCTCCGTGGAAACTATTGAGTTGCATATTTACTCAAAACCTTATGTGAAATTATGTTCTAAAGATTATTGAAATATTTGGGCTATAAGACGTGTTTGGGGCCTCGTGCCGATCTATTTAGACCCCTTGGGGATTTTTATCGTTGTTTCTCTCACTATTTATGGATGATTTCACTCAGTCACATTGTGCTTACTGTTTTCGAAACTCATCCTGATTTACACTACTTTGAGATTTAAAAATGATGCTTTGGGTCGAGTCCCCTTTTTTACTGATTCGCCAGAGGGGCTTTTGAGAGGTTCTGTTGAGTGAGGCCGAGGGCCTGATTGTGAGGATATGATACGCCACGAGGTGGGTTGATATTAGCGCTTGGCTGAAGGAGCCCCTCCGGAGTCTACACATACCCCCAATGAGCGCACCGAGTGCCGAGTGCCGAATGACGAGTGATTGGGAGGCATAAGTGACTGTGAGGTATGCCCGAGGAGCTGATTATGAGTGATGGTGAGGTATGCCCGAGGGGCGGATTATGAGTGACTGTGAGGAATGCCCGAGGGGCTGATTATGATACATGTTTTTGCCCGAGGGGCTACTTATGATTTTACCACTTTTACTCTGAAATTATGAAATATGTTTGCCCGAGGGGCCTCTTTATGATTTACTTCATTTTCATACTAAATCTTTCGGCATGAAGTTGTTGAAAATATACATTTCTCAAAGGATTTTTGTGAAGTTGGTTTTAAGGCATGATGACTTCATATATCTATGTTTATACTGTTGGAAGGAAAGGTTGTGTATATTGTGAATTGATGACATTGATTTTTATGTGATTTCTTGTCGCTTAGGCTTGATTTATTTTCATTACTACTGAGTTGGCGTACTCACATTATTCCCTGCACCCCTGTGTGCAGATTCAGGTGTAGATACCGAGCATTAGTTATCCATTCTGTGCAGAGCCAAAGTGCCGGATATAGAGGTAGTTGTTCAGCATCCGCAGCATCTCTGTTTTCCCTTCTTGTTATATCTAGCTATTTGTTCGGAGGTTTTGTATTATAATAGTATACCTTATTGGCTTATCTCTCTTAGATGCTCATGACATGTTGGCTTCGGGTTTTGGGGTTCGTTGAACTGTTTATTGGCCTAATGTATTTAGTAAATTCTGTATACTTTATGAAATGCTTGAAATTGGTTGGGATTTTTAAAGAAACTGTAAACATGTTATTATTGGCTAGCCTAGTTCCACGATAGGCGCCATCACGGCCTATTTGGGATTTGGGGTCATGACATTAATGTTCTAATGTGGCACTCATGTATGTTATACTAATTTGTCTTAGTGTTATTTGTATTTTTGAAACTTACTTGATAAACTAACCTAAATGGATATGACTCCTTTAATGATAAAGACAAGATTGTCACTGTTAGCTTGAGTATATCATGCTCACTTCAATTGAATGAATTCCTTCCTTCTTATATGCTTCTGTGATTCTTTTGACCCTTATGACAGTGTTATCATATCTGGGATCTCATTACATCAACATGTTCTAAACTAATTGGATCCTTTTACTTACCCTTGTGTGTATTCTAAAGATGCTCCGCGTTTATCTTAAGCTATGGAACATGGTTAAGATATATTTATAGTTAGAATTTCATTAGTTGTGTTAGAGTCATTACTAAAACTCCATACTTAACTTGTATAATAGATCTTTAATATAATGTTTCATTGTCTTTTTATGAAACGTATACATAGTGATAGTGTTAGTTTGATCCCTGATACTGAACCCTGTTGGTCATGTTGTGATCCTGTAAGAATGTCCTATGTGTGTGTTCTAATACTATCTTTGGGATTTATGCAAAGCTTGTTATTGAACAAGTTCTTCTTGTCGTACATGCTCATGTATGTGCCCCTGTTATCACATAACTTTTTGAAGTTCATATAAGTTCATTGCAATCCCTTTAAAATCTTAGGAGAGATCCTCGGATGCTTGTCTGCCTTGTTTGAGTATAAGACAGTTCTATTTAACTTTGAATGAGCCTAGAATTAATGAGATATTTCTCCATAGGTCATATCACTTATATAAGTATAGGCAAATTTATTTGCTTATCTCTGTCTTTAAGGATTCTGAAGTGGACTGCTAACCCTTATACTTAATGAGAAGTGGATTTCTAATCCATGTGTAGACTTTCATTAAGTGTAAACATGGTCTAAGTATGTGATTGCAGTTGAGAATTCTTATAAGTGTGAACCTGCCAGTGGGACTAGCAAGGTTAATATACATGATATCTCCTCTATCCCCTCATATTACATGGCTTGGTTGTTCTAAGTTCCTATATTGGCAAGTTGATTTTCTCATTACTTGTCTACACTTGTAATTGGTTTCATTGAGTACTCTTGAGCCTGTTAAAAGTATATGATAGTACATTACATGATTGTATGTGAGCTATGAGCTCCATTGGTATTATATATTCTGAACAATTATCTACAAAAAAACGTATATGCCATTATGTCGTTGTTATGTTGTATTGGAATTTACATTAATTTCCTCATTGGAATTTAAACCGGTATGGAAGAGTAAATATGAGTTGTTAAAGGTATTCAGGAGTAAAATTTAGTTCGTGGTGTCAGGGATCCAAAGGGTGTCTTGGCCATGAATGAAATTTTATTTTTAAGCCTTTAATTATTGATATTTGCTAATCTCTTTAGACTTAATGTTAAATGGAAACAAAGGCTTCATTGTAAATTTCTTTACTCTATTTGACTTTACATTAATTTCATTTAAATTCTTAATAATACATGTTATAGTTCTGTCTTGGGCCTTACATTGATGTTACTTGCATTTAAGTGTTGTATTAGGCCAGATGTCTAATGGCTTTCTTCTTTTTTATACATGTGTCTGAATTGGGCCTGCCAAGTTCTCAAAGAACTCAGGCCCAAATTCTAGATTGTACCTAGAGTTGTCAGAGCTACAGTGACTTGTTTCACTATCTGCTGGGCCTAATTTCCTTCAGGCCCAAACCATGAGTCAATTTTCTTTCCTATATCGCTCCTTTAAGTTTGCTGCTATTTCTTATATGTATACAACACTGACCATATTTGATTGAATATTTTCATTTATCTCTTTGTTACAATGACAACCTAGCCTTAAAAATGTAGGTAAACATAAAAGAAGTACTGCAACTTAGTAATAAATAATTCTTATTTGTTAATCACTTCTATTATTGAGTTCTCACTCTTACTCTTACTAATAATTTCATGAAGCTTTTGGAAATTAAAATAGATTTGCAAAGTCAACAGCCTCTCTTTCTAAAACAAGAAGAAACCCAAAAATCAGAAAATATATTCCAAAGTCGGGCCTTTTTCTACAAATCAAGCAAACACTACCCCAAACCAAGGATATTTCAACTGATTCTTCTTCGAATTTGAGTATAAGATTTGATACCAATTTCCAAGGTATATCTGAACCCTATTTCCCTAATAATCTTTACTTTACACAAATTGCCGCTTTGTTTCGAAAGTCAAAAGTTCGAAGCCTAAACCCGTTTTATTAGTAAGTAAGTGTTATAAATCCATTTTTTTAAACACACTTTCAATTGTATAGATGTTTTTGAAGGCTTTTATTTTAAATAAAACCTACACATTTCCAAGGTATATATACTACTTCTCTTTCAAAATTGATAAGTTTTCAAAGCATAATATAAGGTAAGCCATGCACTTTTAAGCACTAACTAAGTAAGATATAGACATTCAATTCCCTAAACCTATTCTAAGTCCTATGAATCTACCTTAGATACATTCTAGGGTCAAACACCTTCCCCATAGAAGAATAAGAACTCTTATCCAAATCTCACCAGTTAGCAGACCAATAGGATAATGATCTTAACAATTGAATAAGTACCTAGTATACCTTTAAATATTAGGTAGTGACTCTCTTTTATCATCACCAGGGAAGCCACTAGTTGAATCTGGATTTGACTCATGCAAAATAGGGTGCAACAACACCTTCTCCCTCTCAGTATGGATCGTGATAGTTGTGATGAGACAAATCACTAGATCTTGTCTCATACTAGGTGACTGTCTTACCACCCTGCTAAAGATGCTCAAACTGACTACGTAGGGTTCATCTCTCTAAGTGAGTAAAATGAACTTCTCCAAGAAAAGTTGTAAAAATTGAGCGCAATTGCAGGTCTATCCAACTCAAAAGCTTTCCACCACCTCTTGGACAAATGCTACATCTGGAAAATAGTGAAGTTCACCCTTTTTGGGCTCAACCAGTCCCAAATTGCACAAGATCTCATAATATGAGTCAAAGAACTCTTGGTGTCCTCTGGAGGCGCACCGATGAAATGATAAAGAAACAATTTCTGAAACTTGTCCATCCTCTTTCGCTCATTAGCGAACATCATAGGAATAATCACATGTTGAGGTGCAGCGTGAGAAGTCATTGGGGTCTGAACTCCCCCACCTGCTTGATAAATTATTGAGGCCACAGGGACTACTCTAGCCTTGACCATACTATCAATAAAGCTCACTATCTTGACTATGGGCTCCTCAAGAGGTGGTGTAGAAACAAGCTAAGTCCCTCTGGAATGTGATCCGGTACTGCTACCTCAACTTTCTCATTAATAGGATCCACCTCTCGGTCCATGGGTGGTTTTCTAATACTGTCCTCGGGCGTGCACGAGCTTCAGTGGGTGCTCCACCACTAGCTGCAAATAGGCAGACTTTAGTTGGTGCCTAGCCCTACTCAGGGACCCGCCTTTTCTAGCTCTAGCCGGAGGTACTAGGTCTCCGCCATCCGTTGTTATAGCTGAATGTGTTCTCACCATCTATGAGATAATAGAAAAAGAGAAATTTAAATTTTTAGACACATCAAATGCACGATAAGGATAAAAAGAAAGGGAAGTTTCCTTAAAGACTTATAGCCTCTTGAAGAGAAGTAAAAACATCTCCATACCGACCCTCAAGACTCTACCAAGATTGCTCATGACTCGTGAGACCCTTGGATCCAAGATCTCCAAAACTAACTTGTCATGACCCAAATCTCAACCAATGTGTCGTGATGACGCCAAACACCGCTTTCTAGGCAAGCCAATACTTAACAATAATAAAAGAAGCAAAACTAAACATTTAATAGCATAATATCATAAATAAAGAGTGAAAGCTCCTAAATCAACATATTAAGTCTAAAACCATAACAACTGTCTACACAACTCCCCAAGATTGGTGTCACTGAGTACATGAGCTCTAAAGAGTTCTAAATACAAAGTTTGAAATAAATACAATAGTGTCTGATACAAATAAACAATGGTATGTATAATTAAGGTGACTCTAGAGTATGCGATCGAATATACAACACTAACTTAAGACTCCTAATTATCCAAGCTAAGAACCTCTCGGGACTCCATTGGTACCAGCGCCTGAATCTGCATGAGTACAACCGACGCAATGTACTCAGTAAGTGTCGAACTTAACCTCGATGAGGTAGTAATGAGGCTAAGACAAGACACATACTATATAAACCTATATAGTTAATAAGTAAGAGAAATAACAAAAAAGGTAACAATAATAAATACGAGAAATAGTAAAATAATCCTACTAAAAGAAATAACGAACATGTTACTCAAATATCACAACCAAACCTTTCTCAAGAGCTTGAATCCAAGATTTCAAAACATAGTCAAAATCCCCAAAATAATCTCTTTAAATCTCATGATTTAGATGTTAAATATCATAAATAATCATGTTATGTAATCAAAAATAATTACTCAATTGTTTGGTATGAAAATCTCTCCTCAAAATCGCCTCCCACTGAGTCTAGGGCTCAAAAATATTATAAATGAAGCTAAGTCCCAAAATACCCAGCTATAAACAAGATACGGATGTTGCACTTGGTTCCTTGAGCTTGTAAATGCGAACATCGCAAATGAGATCCTTGGCTCACAAATGCAGAAGCTGTCCATCCCAGGTAATGTCACCAATGCGACTATAACCTCACAAAAGCGAGGTCTGTCATTATCGCAAATGCGATCAGTGAGTTTGCAAATGCGAGCTATCCAGCCCCAGCAAACCTCCAAAATGCGGTCCCTCCTCACAAATGCGAGGTTCGCAAATGCAAACAAAATTTTGCATTTGCGAGACCTGCATCATCAACCCAAAATTCAGCAAACTAGAACTCAGTCAAAACACTCATAAATGCATTTGAAACTCGTCTGAGCCTCAGGCTCTTCACCAAACATCTATACAAGTACATAAATATCATACTAACTCGCTCTCAATCTTGGATCACCAAAATAGTAGATAAAACCACGAATCGAATACAAAAACACATGGAAATTTCCATGAAACTCAAGAACTTCTAAAAAATACAACCACGTGTTTGATTCTTATCAAACCAACTCAGAATGACATCAAACTTTACATACAAGTTCCAAATTATAAAACAAACCTATTCCAATCCCCAAAATCAATATTCGAACCCGATAACCATAAAGTCAAACCTAGAATATTTCGAAACCTTCAAATTGCCAACTTTCGTCAAAATTTGCCAAACCAACCTAAAAATAAATTTATTCAATTAAGGGAATACGCCTAAGTCCAAAATCACCATCAAGACCTAACGAAACCATCAAAACACCGACCCGACATCAAATACGCAAAAAGTCAAACTTGGTCAACTCTTCCAACTAAAAGCTTCTAAAATGAAAATCATTCTTTCAAATCAATCCCGAATCACTTGAAAATCGAATCTAGCCATACATGTTAGTCACAACACATAATATGAAGCCACTCTAGACCTCAAACTATCGAACGGGGCGCTAAAACACAAAACTTTGTGTGTGTGTTCTACATCTATAAGTAAATAATTTTAAAAAAATCATATAAGTAGTATTAAATGATGTTTTTGAGTTATACAATAAAAATAAAAAGTATACCTTTGTAAATATATGTGTATACAGTAAAAATTGGGTTTGCCTCTTGTGCGGCTAATCGAGACTAGAATATAACAGGTTAAAGTTTGACCTCGAATTATCTCAAACCGAGGTGCAAAGTTCAAGACCTTGGGACCGAACAAAATCGAGATCAGATGAGATCGAGGAAAATTTGCCAAGCCGAATAAAAGAAGGACAAAATATCCGCGATCGGTTGTAATTCACTGCGGAAATATCGGCACGTATCAAGGATAGACCCATTAATTAACAAGTCATGAGAGTTTTTACCTTATATAGAATTGTATCAAGAGTAGGACTCTCCTACTATATAAAGGGGGTCTGATTATTTATAAAGCACATCACATCATGCAAATTAAAGAAATATATTGTCACTTTCTAGCTTTTATCATCTTGTTACTCTATTCATACACCAGTTGAGACATTTCTTGGTTCAAGGGTGATCGAACTCGAGGGCCAAGGCTGTTCGATTCGCATGGTTTGCATTTATTCTTTTATCATCAATTTCAATATTGATTTGTTCTCTTAATTTTTACCAAGTTATATCACGTATTCTTAAAACTGTGTACAAATTCAATTATTATCCGATTTTTAGGGTAAACAGTTTGGCACCCACCGTGGGGCTAAGGATAATAGTGATTACCTTGTACAAATTTTCATAACACACACTATGTTACACTTGTTATTTTGAGTATCATTGATTCCAGGATCAAAATGTCGAACTCTTAGTCAACACCCCTACACATGGACAATGATTCGGTCTCCACGACAAAAATGATAAAATAGCACCAGGAAACGATATACCTCAAGTTGGCCTCGATGGAGTTCTGGATGTAGATCTAATCGACGCCAGCTCAAATGTAGCCATCAACACTAACTTGGTTGTCGATCCGGAGAGCAGCATCCATAGGGATGTTCAATCATCTGCTCAAAGCACACATGGCGGTAAAGAGGGCGAGATCAGACTGCGGGTGATCTTCGAAATATTTCAGGCTCAACAAGAAGCGATAGCCCATCTCCAAAACAAGAATCACCCACCAAGTATTATCGAGCCCGAGCAATCCCAGGATGTCCACACGGTCGAATCGATTTTGAGGAAATCGAACAAGGAGGAATCGGGGGCCGATCCTGCAATCATGAAAATGCTCGAAGAACTGATAAAATGAATTGATCCGGAGGAAAAGAAGATTGAGGCAAATGACAAGAAGGTGGAAACTTACAACTCTAGGGTCGATCAAATCCCGGGAGCACCACCAATATTGAAGGGTCTGGATTCCAAAAAGTTCATGCAAAAACCCTTCACCCCGACCACGGCTCCCAAATCTATTCTCAAGAAGTTCCGCATACCCGAGATTCCTAAATACAATGGAATGACTAAACCGAACGAGCATGTCACCTTTTACACATGTGCTATCAAAGGGAATGATCTAGAGGATAACGAGATCGAGTATGTCTTGCAAAAGAAATTCGGGGAGACCCTGACAAAGGAAGCTATGATATGGTACCACAATTTACCACCTAATTCTATTGATTCATTTGATATGCTTGCAAATTCTTTTGTAAAGGTGCACGTTGGGGCCATCAAGGTCTAAACTAGGAAGTTAGACCTTTTTAAGGTAAGGAGAAAGGACAACGAAATGCTAAGATAATTCGTGTCTCGATTCCATATGGAACGAATGGATCTGCCACAAGTCACTGTGATTAGGTTGTTCAAGCTTTCACCCAAGACTCAATGTTCGAAGCTCAGTGGCTTCGCAGTATTTGAAGCAGAACTTGATAGAATACCCGGCTGTTACTTGGGCCGATGTGCACAATCGGTATCAATCAAAGAACAAGGTCGAAGACGACCAGCGTGGGGCTTCTTCCGGGTCCGTTTATCCTATCATGCCCATTGATAGAATAAAGAGGGACATTGATCGAGAGCCGAAGTCAAATAAGGATCGGTACCAGCCGTATAATAGAGATCGTAGGAGCAGTAGATCTGGTAGAAATCCTTTACAAACTGAAAGGAGGAATGACCGAAGTCAGAGCTCTCGAGGGCTCATGAGCAAGAATGGCTTCGACAGACCCATCAGACATAAAGAAGCACCGCGATTATCAGAATATATCTTTAATGTTGACACAACCGCAATCATATCAACTATCGGACGCACCAAAGATACCAAATAGCCTCGACCTTTGCAAACCGATCCAGCCCAGAGAAATCCCAACCAAAAGTGAAAATATCATGGCACCCATGGCCACAGAACGGAATATTGTCAAGAATTGAGAGAAGAAGTAGCTCGGTTATTCAACCACGGGAACCTTAAGGAATTTTTGAGTGATCGATCCAAGAATCATTTGAGAAACAAGGATTCCAATAAACAAAACAAGAAAGAATAACCTCAACACATCATTCATATGATTATTGGAGGGGTCGATATTTCCCAAGGTCCGATGTTAAACCGTACCAAGGTGTCAATCACGAGGGAGAAACGGAATCGGGATTACATAGCAGAAGGAACTTTGTCTTTCAACGATGAGGATGCAGAAGGAATCATACAGCCCCATAATAATGCACCGGTAATATCTATACTCATGAATAAAACTCCAGTTAAACATGTGTTAATTCATCCAGGTAGTTCGGCCAACATCATTCAATCAAGGGTCGTAGAACAACTCGGCCTACAGGACAAAATCGTGCCCGCTGCCCGAGTGTTAAACGGATTCAACATGGCTTGTGAAACTACTAAGGGAGAAATAACGATACGAGTAAGTGCATCTGGGACTATCCAGGAGACCATGTTTTATGTGATCGAATGGGAAATGAGATATAACGCCCTATTCGGGAGACCGTGGATTCACAACATGAGAACTGTGCCCTCGACCCTTCACCAGGTGTTAAAATTCCCAACACCAAAAGGGATTAAAACACTCTATGGGGAGCAGCCCGCCATGAAAGAAATGTTTGCCGTAGATGAAGTGATTCGAATATCAACACTCTCATCGACAAAGAAGTCAGATTCGAAAGCAAAATAGGAAGCCAAATAGCAATCACTGACGCCAGCCTTGACCCAACTAGATAAGCAGGGGACTGACGAAGAAGATGATTATGGGATTCCACGATTCTTCATAGTCCCTGATGATTCTGACACTACCAAATCAATGGTCGAAGAGCTGGAGCAGGTCATATTGACCGAACATCTGCCCGATCGAAAGGTATACCTGGGCAAAGGGTTAACTCCCGAGCTCAGGAAAAAACTCATTCATTTTCTTATAGATAACATGGCTTGTTTTGCTTGGTCCCATCTCGACATGATAGGAATCCCACCAGAGATCACCACACATAAACTGAGCTTGGACCCGAAATTCCATCTGGTGAAGTAGAGAAAGACCCCGATCCGAGGTCAAGCATGCCTTCATCAAAGACGAGGTAACTAAGCTCCTTAAAATAGGGTCCATTCGGGAAGTCAAATACCCCGAGTAGCTAGCAAAGGTAGTAGTAGTCCCTAATAAAGGGAACAAACTAAGTACTTTTGTGGATTACAAGGATTTAAATAAAGCGTGCCCAAACGACTCTTTTCCTTTGCCTAACATCGATCGCATGATCGACGCCAGGGCTGGCCACAAGATCCTCAGTTTTCTCGATGCCTATTTTGGGTACAACCAAATACAAATGAACCCGGATGATAAGAAAAAGACCTCCTTCATCACTAAGTATGGAACATACTGCTATAACGTAATGTCGTTTGGATTCAAAAATGCTGGTGCCACTTACCAACGCCTAGTAAACCGGATGTTCGAAGAACAAATAGGAAAATCTATGGAAGTTTACATTGATGTTATGTTGGTTAAGTCCCTATGAGTAGAGGACCATTTGAAGCATTTGCAGGAAACCTTCAGTATATTGAGGAAGTACAACATGAAGTTTAATCAAGAAAAATGCGAGTTCGGAGTCGGGTCAGGTAAATTTCTCGGATTCATGGTATCCACCGATGAATCAAGATTAACCCCGACAAGATCAAAGCTATCGAGGATATCACGGTAGTAGACAACGTGACGGCCGTGCAGAGGCTAACCGGGCGCACAGCCGCCCAGGGGCGATTCATCTCGAGGTCCTCCGATAAGATTCATCAATTTTTCTCATTTCTTAAGAAGAAACATAACTTCATATGGACTCGGGAATGACAACGGGCCTTGGAATAACTTAAGCGATACTTCTCGAGCCCGTCGCTATTTCACACGTAGAGGGCAGATGAACAAATATACTTATATCATGTAGTATTGGAGATAGCGCTAAGTGGAGTCCTAGTTCGGGAAGAACAAGGTACATAATTTCCGATTTATTATGTTAGTCGGACCTTGGGTGAGGCCGAAACTAGATATCTCCACCTAGAAAAATTGGCGATCGCTTTGTTAAGCACCTCTAGGAAACTGAAATTGTACTTTCAATGTCACCCTATGTGTTGTGACAACTTACCCATGGTGAAATATAATGCATAAACCCGAGATTTCGGGACGATTGACCAAATGGGTCGTAGAAATCAGCGGGTACAATATTGAATATCAACCCCGGACAACCATTAAGTCTCAATTTTTTGCTGACTTCGTGGCTGACTTCACGTCGGCCCTAATACTCGAGGTCGAAAGAGAGTTGTTAGTAAACTCGGGGATGTCCTCGGGAATCTGGACCCTTTTTACGGATGGTGCATATAACGCGAAGGGGCCCAGACTTGGTACCGTACTAGGACACCCACAGCCAACATGGTTAGACAATCCATTAGAACTGTGAAATTGACTAACAACAAGGCCGAATATGAGGCCATGATTGCAGGTCTCGAACTAGCCAAAAACTTGGGGGTGGAGGTGATGGAAGCTAATTGTGACTCCCTCCTTGTGGTGAATCACGTTAACGGAACGTTTGAAGTCAGAGAAGAACGAATGCAAAGGTACCTAGATAAGCTACAAGTAAATTTACAACAATTAAACGAATGGACTTTGCAGCACGTACCTCGACATCAAAATAGTGAGGTTGATGCCCTCGCAAACTTAGGGTCGTCGGTCGAAGATGACGAGCTCAACTCAGGGGTCGTTGTGCAACTTATGAGGTCAGTAGTCGAAGAAGGCATGCCGAGATAAACTCCACAAGCTTAACTTGGGATTGGAGAAATAAATACATAAGGTATTTGAAGACCGCAAAACTTCCCTCAGATCCAAAAGAATCAAGGGCCCTGCGCACAAAGGCAGCCCGATTCACCTTTTCCGAAGACGGAACCTTGTTTAGAAGAATGTTCGACGGCCCACTAGCAATATGTCTGTGACTGGGAGATGTCGAGTATGTTCTGAGGGAAGTTCTAGAGGGCACTTGCGGAAATCATTTAGGCGCCAAATCATTAGTTCAAACGGTAATCAGAGCTGGCTATTACTGGATCGACATGGAAAAAATGCGAAAGAGTTTGTTCGAAAAGGTGACAAATGCCAAAGATATGCTCCAATGATTCACCAACCCGGGGAATTGCTGCATTCAGTCTTGTCACCATGGCCATTCATGAAGTGAGGAATGAACATCGTCGGCCCTTTTCCATGAGTACCACGTAAGGCTCAATTTATGACTGATTATTTTCTAAATAGGTTGAAGCAAAGGCATACGAGAAGGTTAGGGAGAGGGAAGTCATCGGCTTCATTTGGGACCACATCATATGTCGGTTCGGGATGCCATCAAAAATTCTGTCTGACAACGGGAAACAGTTCATCGGCAGCAAAGTGACCAAATTTCTCTAAGATCATAAGATCAAAAGAATCTTATCGACACCTTATCACCCTAGTGGGAACGGGAAAGACGAATTGACCAACAAAACCATCATCCAAAACCTTAAAAAGAGGTTAATCGACGCCAAAAGGAAATGAAAGGAGATCCTACCCAAAGTCCTTTGTGCATATCGCACTACTGCGAAGTCTAGTACTGGGGATACTCCATTCTTATTGGTTTATGGGACAGAAGTCCTAATTCTGGTCGAAGTCGGGGAGCCAAGTATCAGATATCGATATGCAACAAAGGAGTCAAATGTCGAGGCCATGAATACGAGCTTGGAGCTATTGGATAAAAGGCGTGAAGCGGCCCTTGTTCGAGTGGCTGCCCAAAAACAATGGGTCGAGAGGTACTAAAATCAAATAGCCAACCTTTGATACTTCAATGTCAGGAACTTAGTGCTAAGAAAAGTCACGCTAAACACCCGGAATCCAAAAAAAGGAAAATTGGGTCTGAACTGGGAAGGACCGTACCAGATTCTCGAGGCCACCGGGAAAGAGTCCTACAAGCTCAGAATGATGAACAGAGAACAATTACTGAGAAATTGGAATATATCTCACCTAAAATAGTATTACTGTTGTCATTTCTTTTTTATTTCGGACTAACACTTGCAGGTGATCAACAAGAAGCAGCACAAAATTTTTAGGTCTGAAAGCACGCATTGCACTCTTTTTTCCTTAGACCGGTTTTGTCCCAAATGGGTTTTTCGGCAAGGTTTTTAACGAGGAAACAGTGTATCGTGCTAACTTAGAATCAAGTCCGATTATGAATCAGTATCGAATATCAATTCAACAATATCTGAGGTTTCTCTACAATCAACCTCGAATACTAGAGGATATTACCCTCGGATATGCATTACCTTCAGATATCAACTTTAGCGAGGAAATTACTTCGTAAAGGAAGGGTCTCGATAGGCAGGATTTCTTTGTAAGGGCCAAATGAAACGTACCCACATAGATTGCTCGAGCCCTGGCATAAAACATGTACGCATGTATAACTGTTTTGCACAAGAATAAGAGAAGTATTTTCCTTTCAATATCTTATGTTTTATAATTTTCCTCTTTACATCCCTTGAAGAGTTTCATACTTCCAATATCCTGAAAATAACGAGCTCAAGGGCGGTCCATAACGGAATACGAACGACCACTCCCTCATTCGGGGACTGTCGTCCGAAAAAGTCGAACAGCCCAAGTCACTAGGCCTCGGGGGAATAAGGCCTATTAGGCAACTCCCCGATTTTTAAAGGCCAGGGCTACCCCATTCGTGGACTGTTATCTCGGGCAAGCCCGAATAGCTCAGGAAATCGAGTCCAATGGTCAGTTCCCGAACTAAAAGGCTATGGCCAAATTAACACGACTTGGAGACGTCCGAAACCTGTAAAAAAAACTAGGCCTTTGAAAAAGAATATTTTTCACAACCGGTTCTAAAGGCTACCCTTAACAAACTACAATTTCGGTTACCTACTTGGGGAAAAGGCTCTGGTAACACCAAACCCCCAAAACGCCTTAAAACAAAGTAAGGCAAAGGTAAGGTCTGTTTGAACTTTCGAACACAGCCCAAATTATTTTATGTTAAGGCGTTCCGGCCTTTATGAATACAAGTAATAAAGCAAAGGAAAAATTTTAAATCCAAAGGGTAAAGAAACCTTGTATATATAATATTTTTACAAAGGCCAGAATGGCCCGATATAGAAATTTTCAATGGCCAAAACGACCTCAAAAAGATGCAAAAGGCAAAAAATAAAGGCATAAGTGGCCTAGTGCTCATCGGGGGCAGCGTCTTCATCTTCGGGGTCTTCCCCACCTTCAGATTCAGTTAAGCTCTCGGGGGTCCTCCTTGGGAAAAGCCAGCTTCCGACCCTTGGTTTCTTTTACCTTAGCATTCTCGATTTCTGCCAGTATGTCGAAGCCCTAAGCATGGACTCCCTCGAGGGCTTCCCTTAGAGCTTGCCACTTTGCATGATCTGCCATGCTTTTGGCCTTTTCCTGAATAGCCTCGACGTCAACCTTGAATTAGGCCACTTTAGCATCGACTTTGGTATTGGCCACAGTCGCCTCAGATTTGGCCGCCTCGAGCTCCGTGGCCAGGCTCTCTTGGCCAGAGATAGACGAATTAAGCTCAAATTGGAGCTCCTCGATCCTCTTGCCCTGCACCGAGGTTTTATCCTTTGCATCCCGAAGCTGGACCTCGGCCGATTACAGCTGTGCTTGGACAGCTTCCTTTTTCGAGGTTATGATGTCCATGTTCTTGAATTCCTCGACCTCAATTTGTATTGCGTCTACTTGCGCCTGGAGCTGCCGATTTGTTCAAGCCTTTTTCAAACCTACATGATCGGATCATTAGCCACTGAGTCTATTTCATCATCACTTTTTTCAAGCACTCGATTTACCTGCTCGGCATGCTCCTTCAGAGCCGCTTCTAACTGGTTCTGAAGCTTCTCACTCAAAATCTTATAAGTATCCCTCTTCTCGATAAGCTCCCGAACCTCAGCCTCGTGTTGGGTTAACTTCTCCCGGATTCGTAGGAAAGCCTCATGGTGCAATACCGAGGCCTGAAAGCGTAAAAAAAGGTGTTAGGATTATTTACAACTTCAAATTTAAAATAAATAATTAAGTGACACTTGAATTTACCTGATTCAGAGCATGTTGGGCCTCGTTGAATAAGCAGGGCACTTCCACCGCGTCCATCACGGCTTGGTCTTCTTCGGTCACCAAGAAGCTAAGGTAGCTAGCGACCCCCATGGGGGCAGAGAAAAGTCGGGCATCCTCCGAGACAGAGAAAATTATCCACCGTCTATGGTCAAGGTTAACACTTGGGGCCGAGAACCGATCCACCAGCTTTGGGCTCGATGAAGACCCACTGGCACCCGATAACGGTACCTTCTTTAGCACCGGAAAATCCCCAAGCCTAGTGACATCTTCTGAGGCAGTGGACTATAACCCGTCCAAGAAGTTGCGGATATCATTCATCCCCTGAGGCCCTTTGTAAGAACGACCTTCTAGCATACCGGCCTCACCTATCATGGTGTTTGAGATCTGGAGGACCCGGTAAGGTCAATCGCCCCAAGCTTGTCTATCGGGGCACCTCACTCTGCTCGAGAAGTGTCGACCCCAATCTCTCTCTCAACCTCCCTGGCCTGGGGAAAAGGAGCTTCACCCTATTCCAGTTCGAAGGTACCGGCCAATGCCTTCTCAACAGCCTCCATAGCTCAAGGCAAAGCGGTCTGCACCCAAGCCACTAGCTCAGAGTTATCTTCTTCTTCTTATTCGGACTCATCCCTGATTCGGTGGATTGAGTCCAATGGGAGAGCACTAGTACTTTCCACGCCAGCCTTTTCTTTGGTTTTTTCTTCTCCGAGACCAGAGAGCTCAGGGCCCTTTTTCTCGTCATTTTGCTTCGGAGCAGGGAACTCGAGAGGTGCATCCTCACCCTCAGATGGAGGCCTCATAGCAACGTCCTTGGGGAGATCTACAAAATAAAATAGAGACGATGAGAATTCGACAACACAAGGAGAAAGTCAAAATCTTATCGAACCAGAAAAGGAAACTTACCATGATTACGGGCCTCCCATCGACCCTTTGATAATTCCATCCAAGCACGCTCGGAGTATGGCCTTTGTGACACAAGGTCCTCGACCCATTCCTTGAGTATAGGAACCACATCTGGAATCTGGGCCACATATGCAACACCAAAAACACTAATAATAAAGGAGATAAAAGGATAAACAATAGATTAAATCTTCAAGGCAAAGTAGTACTTACGTTTCATGTTCCATTTCTCGTGAAATGGCATGTCCTCGGCAGGAACCATATCTGAAGTCTTTATTCAAACAAAACGGCCCATCCAACCTCGGTCCCGAGCCTCATCTATACTCGAGAACGGGGCCCTACTGGCCTGACAAGCAAGCTTGATTATCCCCCATCGATAGAGTCGAGGACTGTAAAGGCACATAAGATGATCGAGGGTGAAGGGACACCCCTCAATTTTGTTGACAAAGAATCGAATGAGAATCACTATTCTCCAGAAGGAAGGGTTAATCAGGCCAAGAGTTACGTGGTACCTATTGCAGAGGGCAATGATCATCGGGTCTAGGGGACCCAGTGTGAAGGGGTAAGTGTAAACACTTAGAAAACCCTCCACGTGGTTAGTGATTGACTCCTTAGCCGAAGGCACAACCACATGTTTATTGGCCTAGTTAAAATCTTATTTAACCTTGGTGAGGAGATCATCGGTGATCGTACATATGTACCTTGAGACCATATCGTATTGACCCGGTGCCGAGGAATTTTTTTTCAATCTCAAAATCAGCAACGGTCGGTCACCGTGTAGGAACGAACTCATCAGGGTGTGGCTCTGCCGTAGCCCCGTCGCAAATGAGTTGTGATGAAGATGAGGCCTCCTTTTGCGGGAAAGTTTTAGAAGTTTTCTCCATTGTAGAACAGAAGAAAAGGGAATTAGGAAGGTATGTTTAGCAGTTTGCCAAAAGTTCAAGAAACTTGGGTGCAAGAGTTGGAGAGCAAAGGGATTTTTGAAGAACAAGAATAGAAGGAGCTTTGAACGTAAAGTTTGAATGAATAAAAGTTAGGGTATTTATAGATTTCTGATGACGGTTCAAAACCTGTAGTGGTTGACCAGCAACTGACAGGCATTTACTGCCTCACCAACTGGATCGACGGGACGCTTCGACATCCGTTTTCCGCTTATGTCATAGTCGGGTGTCTCAGTGACTGTTTGTCGCTTACGTCACGGCCCATCGAGACGTGATTCATAAGTTCATATTGTTCCTCGTCATCTTCTCTCTGAGAAATGAGGGGAATATCTTTATACGGTCAAAATTGGGTTTGCCTCTTGTGCGACTAATCGATACTGGAATATGATAGGTTAAAGTTCGACCTCAAATTATATCAAATTGAGGTGCGAAGTTTGAGACCCCGGGACCAAACAAAATCGAGATCAGGCGAGATCGAGGGAAATTTTCCAAGACGATAATAGAAGGATGAAATATCAAGATCAGTTGTAAATCACGGCGGAAATCTCGACACATATCAAGGATATGCCGACTAATTAGCAAATCATGAGATTTTTTACCTTATAGAATTGTAGGACACCCCTACTATATAAAGAGGGTCTGATTATTTGTAAAATACATCACATCACGCAACATAAAGCAATATATTGTCACTTTCTAGATTTTTTCATCTTGTTACTCCATTCATACACCAGTTGAGACATTTTTTTGTTCAAGGGTGATCGAACTCGAGGGCCAAGGTTGTTCGATTCGCGTGGTTTGCATTTATTCTTTTATTGTCAATTTCAATAGTAATTTGTTCTCTTAATTTGTACAAATTTATATCACGTATCCTTAAAACACGCGTATAAATTCAATTGTTATCCCATTTTTAGGGTAAACAACATGTTTATAGATTCTATTTAGTAGCTCAATAAAGGATAAGATCCTGCCACGTGGAAGTCCTTAGAGTTTTATAGGAATATGTTTTGAAAATAATTATTATTATTATTATTATTATGTGTTTAAACATCGAAAAAAATAATTCAAAACAGTACTTTATCACGTTGAATTATCAGATAATATAAATTGAAAAATGATAACTTTTGGTCTTTTATAGATATAAGAATGACGAGATTGGCTTAGCCCCTACCAAAAAAAGTGACAATATAAATTCTAAAATGACTAATATTGGTTAATATTTTTATAAAAAATAACATAATTTATAAAAAAATATAGGGAGATATCATTAGCTGGAATATGTAACAACCTAACCAGTCGTTTTGAGTTTTAGCGTTCCATTCTGTGATTTGAGACTTTGAGTAGCTTCATATGACGCATTATAACTTGCGCTTATGGTCAATTTTTATTTTTGAGTGGTTTGGGATTGATTTGGAAGAATGACTCTCAATTTGAAAGCTTTAAGTTGGAAGAGCTAACCAAGGTTTGGCTTTTGAAAAACAGACTCGGAATCGGGTTGTGATGGTTCCGATAGGTTCGTATAATGATTTTGGACTTATACGTATGTTTGAATTTGGTTTTGGAGGTTCCTAGAAGAATTCGACATTGTTTGTTGAAAGTTGGCAATTGAAGAACTTAAGAATTCATAAGTTTGACCAAGAGTTGACTTTGATGTTATTGGATTCCAATTGGTGTTCCGGGATGTTGAATAAATCTATATAGTTGAATTGAAGTTGTGTGCAAAGTTTGAAAGTAATCCGAAGCGAGTAGTGTAAGCCCCTCAGGCACAGTATCACTTATAATAAAGCCTCTCGGACAAGCCTCTCAGTCACTCGTGACTCCACTATCAGTAACTCATGCTCACACTAAACACTCGTACTCAGCAAGTACCATGAATAAACACAACTGCTGCGCCGGGCAGCCCGATCCAACATATATATATTGTTGCGGCATGCAGCCCGATCCTTATAACATACGCTGCGACATGCAGCCCGATCCATATAATAGTCGACTGCGTCCACTAGGGGTGTACAGACTCTGGAAGGGCTCCTACAGCCCAAGCGTTATATTTGTTGCGGCGTGCAGCCCGATCCAACATGTATATTGTTGCGACATGCAGCCCGATCCATATATAATATATATTGCTGCGGCGTGCAGCCCGACCCATATATATCTACATTGTTGCGGCGTGCAGCCCGACCCATATGTAAGATATACATATATATTGTTGCGGCGTGCAGCCCGATCCATAACTATCATCACGTACTCAGCTCTCGGCCTCACTCAGTCATGCTCACAAGCCACTCGGGCAATTCATCTCAACTCACGGGACTCAGCCCAAAATACTTCTCAGAGTTTCAAAACAGTGTGATAACAGTGAAAATAACAACAAGTTGTAAACATGACTGAGTTCACATATGTTCTATCAGGATAGTATGAGAATAGTGTAAAAATACCTCTGAGGGTCTAAACAGGTCGGCACGAGGCCCAAACATGGCTCACAGCCCATAAACAAGTATAAACTTCTAAAATACAAGATGTCGTAAGGTTTCAAATTGAATACGCGGCTTAATAGTCGCTACGGGACGGACCAAGTCACAATCCCTATCGGTGCACGCCCACATGCTCGTCACCTAGCATGTGAGTCACCTCATTTACCAAAACAATATAAAATACCGGGGTTTCATACCCTCAGGTTTAGAGTTACAATCGTTACTTACCTCAAAACAGCCCAAAAGCTACTCCGCGATGCTCTTGCCCCTCGAATTGGCTCCCAAATGCTCCGAATCTAACCAAAACCATATTAACATCATCAATATACGCTAACGGAACAAAACCCAATTGAAAGCTATCAATTTTAAGCACAATTCTTGAAATTGGCCAAACCCGAGGCCCGGACCCACATCTCAGAATTCGATGAAAATCGCGTCACAAGAATCCTTATCCCTTCTCGAGTCTACACATATAAAGTTCATCACAATCCGACCACAACAACTCTTAAATTCCTTAATTTACAAGTCTCATTTTCCCAAGACCTAAACCCCCAATTTATGCCATAAATCCACAAATTCCAAGCCTAATCCGTCACATAATAACATAGAAATGAGTTTATAGTCTGAGAAACTTACCTCCACTGAAGACTCTCAAATTCCTCCTTCAAATTGCTTCCAAATTGGCTCAACCTGCATGAAAAAATGAAAGAAATGCCAAAATTTCGCGGAGGCACCTATTTATACCTCCTGCCCAGTTAATCCGCACCTGCGGACCCGCATCTGCGGTCCCGGGTGCGCACCTATGCAATTCCACTAAAAGTCCAAACTCCGCACCTGCGAGTCCTTTTCCACACCTACGGCTTCGCAAGTACGGCCCATGCCTAGCACTTGCGGCTTCCTCCAACCTGGCCTCTTTTCGCACCTGCGGCCATCGCACATGCGGCTCCCCATCCGCAAGTGCGGCCACACCAGTGAAATGACACCAGCAGCAATTTTGCTGCAAATTCCTAAGCCCAACCCTCCATTAACCATCCGAAATCAAATCCCGAGCCCCTCGGGGCCCCAACCAAACATACCAACACATCCCATAACCTCATTCAAACTTAGTCGAGCCTTCGAAACACCAAAAACAACGCAAAAATACCAAAATCTCATCAAATTCAAGTCTATGAACTTTGAAACTTCTAAATTTCGCCAATGATGCCAAAACCAACCAAAACACATCTGATTGAACTGAAAATTTACACACATATCCAAAATGATAATACAAACGTGCTCCAACTGTCGGAATTCCATTCCAACCCCGATAGCCTATTTTCTCCTGTCGGCCAGAAATCGCCAAAAACTAACTTTCGCCAATTCAAGCCTATTTCTATGCCGGACATCAAAACATCATTCCGAACACACTCCTAAGTCCCAAATCACCTAACGAAGCTATCGGAGCCATGAAATCCACATTCCGAGGTTGTTTAACAATAAGGCAACTCCTAGTTGACTTTTTTCAACTATTAAGCCAATTAAGAGACTAGGTGTCTCTTCTCTCGCCACGACATAAATAGGCTAAGAAACATACAATAAAGCAGAAATAGGGAAAACGGGTCTAATCCCGCGGAACGACCGGCTAGGTCGTTACATCCTCCCCCTATTAAACAAACGTTCATCCTCGAACTAGTCTGGAAACATACCTGGAGTCTCGAATAAGTGAGGATATCTGCTCTGCATCTCCCGCTCGGTCTCCCAGGTGGCATCCTCCACCGGATGCCCTCTCCACTGAACCTTCACTGAAGCAATATCCTTAAACCTCAGCTTCCTGACCTGACGACCCAAAATAGCCACTGGCTCTACTTCATATGACATATCGCCCTCGAGCTGAATCGTACTGAAGTCCAAAACATGAGACGGGTCACCAACATACTTCCGGAGCATCAAAACATGGAACACCGGATGAATACTCGATAAGCTTGGAGGCATGGCAAGCCTATAATCCACCTCCCCAATCCTCTGAAGCACCTCAAAAGACCCAATGAACCGGGGACTCAGCTTTCCCCTCTCCCGAACCTCATAACACCCTTCATGGGTCACCCCTTCAGCAACACCTTCTCCCCAACCATGAAAGACACATCTCGGACCTTCCGATCCGCATAACTCTTCTGCCTAGACTGTGCCGTGTGAAACCGCTCCTGAATCAACTTCCTTACTCAACGCATCCTAAACCTAGTATGTTCCCAATAGCCTAGCCTCGCCTGACTTCCTGTCAAAAATCAATGACACAGGCACGTAACATATCCTCCAAAATCTGAATAGTACGCTCTGACTGCCCGTCGGTCTAAGGATGAAACGATGTGCTCAACTCAACCTGAGTACCTAACTCCCTCTGCACGGCCCTCCAAAACTGAGATGTGAATTGATTACCTCTGTCAGAAATGACAGAAACTAGAACCCCATGCAATCGGAAAATCTCCCTGACATAAATCTCAGCTAACCGCTGTGAAGAATAAGTAGTACCAACAGGAATGACGTGCGTGGACTTGGTAAGCCGATCCACAATAACCCATATAGCGTCAACCTCCTCGAAGTCCGTGGAAGCCCAACTACAAAGTCCATGGTGATCCGCTCCCACTTCCATTCCGGAATATCTAATCTTTGAAGCAATCCACTTGGTATCTGGTTCTCATACTTGACCTGCTGACAGTTGAGACACCGAGCCACAAACTCAACAATGCTCCTCTTCATCAGCCTCCACCAATAATGTTGTCTCATATCCTGATACATCTTTGTGGCACTCTGATGGATGGAATACCGCGAACTATGGGCCTCAGCTAGAATCAAATATCGAAGTCCATCCACATTGGGCACGTAAATCCGGCCCTGCATCTTCATGACCCCATCATCACCAATAACCACATCCCTGGCATCATTGCGACGGACCGTGTCCTGAAGAACGAGCAAGTGTGGATCATAATATTGGCGTACTCTAATCTACTCATAAAGAGAAGACCTGGAGGCTACGCAAGTCAATACCCGCGTGGGCTCTGATAGATCCAATCTCACCAACTGACCCGCTAAAGCCTAAACATCAAGTGCTAAAGGTCGCTCTGCTACTGGAAGGTAGGCTAGACTCCCCAAACTCTCCACTCTAAGACTCAGGGCATCAGCCACTACATTGGCCTTCCCCGGATGATATAAAATAGTGAGGTCATAATCCTTGAGAAGCTCCAACCATCTCTTAAAATGCAAATTCAGATCCTTCTGCTTAAGTAGATGCTGCAAACTATGGTGATCGGTGAAAATCTCACGATGCACTCCATATAAATAATGACGCCAAATCTTTAAGGCATGGACAATAGATGCTAGCTCAAGACCGTGCATTGGATAATTCTTCTCGTGCACCTTAAACTGTCTGGACGCGCAAATACCATCCTGCATCAAAACCGCTCCAAGGCCAACTCTCGAGGCATCACAGTAAACTGTATAGGAACCTGAACCCGTAGGCAAAACCAACACCGGAGTTGTAGTCAAAACTGACTTGAGCTTCTGAAAGCTCTCCTCACACTCCTCAGTCCACCTGAACTTAGCACCCTTCTGGGTCAGTCTGGTTATAGGTGCTACAATAGATGAAAATCCCTCTACGAAACGGAGATAGTACCCTGCCAAACCAAGGAAATTGCGAATCTCGGTAGCTGATGATGGTCTAGGCCAGCTCTGCACCGCATCTACCTTCTTCGGATCAACCTGAATACCCTCACTGGACACCATGTGCCCCAAGAACGCTACTGAACCAAGCCAGAACTCACACTTCGAAAATTTTACATACAATCTCTTTTCTCTCAAAGTCTGAAGCACAACTCTCAAATGCTGCTCATGATCCTCCCGAGATTGGGAATACACCAAGATATAGTCAATAAACACAATGACGAAAGAATCCAGATAAGGCCGGAATACACTGTGCATCAAGTTCATAAAGGTTGTTGGGGCATTGGTCAGCACGAATGACATAACCAGAAACTCATAATGACCATATCTAGTCCTGAAATCAGTCTTCGGGATGTCTGGCCCCCGAATATTCAACTGAAGATAGCCGGAACGCAAGTCAATCTTGGTAAACACCCTGGAACCATGCAACTAATCAAACAAGTCATCAATACGAGGCAAGGGACACCGGTTCTTCACCGTAACCCTGTTCAGCTGCTGATAATCAATACACATACGCATAGAACCATCCTTCTTCTTCACAAACAACACCGGTGCACCCCAAGGTGACACACTAGGCCGAATGAACCCCTTATCTAGGATTTCCTGAAGCTGCTCCTTTAATTCCTTTAGCTCCACTGGTGCCATACGATAAGGTGGAATAGAAATAGGCTGAGTGCCTGACACCAGGTCAATACCAAAGTCAATGTCCCTGTCAAGTGGCATGCCTGGAAGGTCTGCAGGAAACACGTCCGGAAAGTCACGGACCACGGGAACCGAGTCAATAGCGGGATTCTCACCACTGACATCCCTCACAAAAGCCAAATATGATAAACATCCCTTTTCAACCATGCATTGGGCCTTCAGGTAGGAAATCACCCTTCTAGGCACATACTCAGAAGAACCTTTCCACTCAACCCTCGGACGTCCTGGCATAGCTAAGTTCACAGTCTTAGCGTGACAATCAAGGATAGCATGACACGGGGATAACCAATCCATGCCCAATATCACATCAAAATCGACCATGCTGAGTAACAGTAGGTCCACTCGATTCTCTAGACCCCTAATAGATACCACAACTGATATACACGGTCCACAACAATAGTATCGCCCACCGGAGTTGACACATGAACAGATGTCACTAAAGACTCACGGGGCATATCCAGAAAATGGGCAAAATATGATAAAACATACGAATATGTAGAACCAGGGTCAAATAAAGCCAAAGCATCTCAGCGACAGACTGAGACAATACCTGCAATCACTGCATCGGAGGCCATAGCATCTGGCCTGGCTGGAAACGCATACATACGGGGCTGGCCTCCACCTGCTCGACCTCCCCCTCTAGGGCAGCCTCTAGTTGACTGACTACCACCCCTAGCTGCCTGGGTGGGTGGTGAAATAACTTGAGCTGAAGTCGAAGGCTGGTTCCTCATCTGAGATGGGCCTCCAAGAAAATGAGGACACTTCCTCCTCATATGCCCAAACTCTTCACACTCATAACAACTCCCTGGAGCTGGAGACCGGAACTGTAAGAACCCCTTGCACCAGAACGGCCACTAGGAGAACCATACATAAAGAACCCTGAACTGATGGTGCTCGAGCTGCACTCTGGGCTAGAAGGGCACTAAATGAAGAACGTCCTAGCTGAGAACTACGGGGACCATGCCCCGAAGATGCACCACTATGGGCTGGGCGATCTGACCGAGGAGGCCTGAACGAATGGCCTCCATCGTGCTAACTCTGTCCCCTAGAAGGAGCACCACTAGAACCACCCGATCCACGAGTCCTCTTGGCCTCTCTCTCTCTACCTGCTCCTGGCGGCAAACCGACTCAATATCTCGAGCAATATCAATAACCTGCTCGAAGATAGCACCTGATACTCTCTCCCGAGTCATGAAAATTCGGAGATGGTAAGTGAGGCCATCCACAAACCTCCTAATCCTCTCCCTATCAGTAGGGACCAACTCGGTGGCATGACAAGCCAACTCTAAAAATCGCATCTCATACTGCGTCACTGATACTGGGGTACATACTTCTCCAAGAAGATAGTGGAGAACTGCTGCCAGGTGAGGGGTGTTGAACCAACAGGCCTACGCCTCTCAAAAGACTCCCACCAAATGAAAGCAGCACCAGAAATATGAAAAGTAGCAAACGAGACCCCACTGGTCTCCAGATTCCTGGTAGTACGAAGCATCCGCTGGCACTCATCCTAAAACCCTGGGCATCCTCTCCCTCCGCACCACTGAATGTCATAGGCTGAAGTCTATTAAACTTCTCCAGCCTATGCTGCTCATCATCTGGCATAGCTGGAACCAAGAAGTACTGAATTGGAGCAACTGGCTGGGCTGGAACTGCCCCCGGTGTCTGATGGCCCTGAGTAACCTGCTCAGGTGTCCGGGTAACTGGAGTCTGGGTGCCTCCCCAGGCTTGAGAAGTAGCGGTAGTAGAAGATGCAGCAACTGCCTGAGCAAGGGTGGTACACACAGTCAAGATCTGATCCAAGGTCTCCTGAAGACCTGGAATAATAATAGGCACTGCCGGTGCTTGAGCCTATCTCGCTAGAGTATCTGCGGCGGAGATCTGCTCCTTAATAATAGGGGGATCAACTGGTACTGCCCTGGCTACCGCACGGGCTGGCCCCCTACCTCTACCGTGGCCTCGACCTCTCATCCGTCTAGCTGGTGGCTGATCACTCTGATCGGTAGCACGATTCCTCACCATCTGTGAGAGAATGAAACAACAGAAGTTTAGATTTCCAGAATCAACAAAATGGCACGCAGAATTCAAGAAAATGAGATTGTTCCTAAGGGTTTTGCAGCCTCTCGAAGATAAGTACAAACATCTCTGTACCGATCCGCAAGACTCTACTAAACATGCTCATGACCGTTAAGTCCTATGTAACCTAGGCTCTAATACCAACTTATCACGACCCCAAATCCTAAGTCGGTCGTGATGGCGCCTATCATGGAACTAGGCTAGCCAACCATTCAGACTATCATAATATTTAATAACTTCCCAAAATTAGCAGATTTTAAAACAGCAAAATGAGATGAACAATTTATACATTTTCCTAAAACCCGGAGTCAATTGTCATGAGCATCTAGGACTGTAAGTAAAATGTACAATAAGGTGACTTGCTACTACAAAAATCTGAAGTACGAAAGACAAAAACTATGAACTGGGGAAAGGAAAGGAAGCGAGCTGGGGACGCTGAGCAGCTACCTCGATCCTCGATCAAACTCCAAGCACGTCCGAAAATCAACTAGTGAGATGGTCCGGTACCTGGATCTGCACACAGAGGTGCAGGGAGTAAAGTGAGTATGCCAACTCAGTAAGTAATCAAAGTAACTAAAAACTTGAATGTAGTGACGAGAATTTATAAATCATGTAAATCCATATAATGAGTAACATTGAAAATGAATAATCAAGTCAGGAATTTACATTCCGAATATTTCATAAAACTCTAGTTTTCATTTTAAAAATCTCGCATAAAAACATTTGTCCAACATTATCATCAGAGGATCAGTGTAAAGAAGAGTGAAAACAGTAGTTCCATAAAATATAAGGCCCTCGGACACAGTATCACTCACAATAAAGCCTCTCGGACAAGCCTCTCAGTCACTCGTGACTCCACTATCAGTATCTCATGCTCACACTAAACACTCGTACTCAGCAAGTACCATAAATACATACAACCGGCGGGCAGCCCGATCCAACACACACACACACACACACATATATTATATATATATATACACACAATGTTGCGGCATGCAGCCCGATCCTTATAACATACACAGCTGCGTGCAGCCCGATCCATATAATAGTCAACTGCGCCCACTAGGGGTGTACATACTCCGGAAGGGCTCCTACAGCCCAAGCGCTATATTTGTTGCAGCGTGCAGCCCGATCCAACATGTATATTGTTGTGGCGTCCAGCCCGATCCATATATCATATATATTGTTGTGGCGTACAGCCCGACCCATATATATCTATATTGCTGCGGCGTTCAGCCTGACCCATATATATCTATATTGTTGCAGCGTGCAGCCCGATCCATAACTATCCTCACATACTCAGCTCTTGGCCTCACTCAGTCATCCTCACAAGCCACTCGGGAAATTCATCTCAACTCACGGGACTCAGCCCAAAATACTTCTCAGAGTTTCAAAACAGTGTTATACCAGCGAAAATAACAACAAAATGTGAACATGACTGAGTTCACATATGTTCTATCGGGATAGTGTGAGAATAGTGTAAAAATACCCCTGAGGATCTAAACAGGTCAGCATGAGGCCCCAAATATGGCTCACAGCCCATAAACAAGTATAAACTTCTAAAATACAGGAAGTCATAAGGTTTCAAATCGAATACGCGGCTTAATAGTCGCTACGGGACGGACCAAGTCATAATCCCTATCGGTGCACGCCCACACACTCTTCACCTAGCATGTGAGTCACCTCATTTACCAAAACAATTTAAAATACCAGGGTTTCATACCCTCAGGTTTAGAGTTACAATCGTTACTTACCTCAAAAAAGCTCAAAAGCTACTCTGCGATGCTCTTACCCCTCGAATTGGCTCCCAAATGCTCTGAATCTAACCAAAACCAGATTAACATCATCAATATACGCTAAAGGAACAAAACCCAATTGAAAGCTATCAATTTTAAGCACAATTCCTGAAATTGGCCAAACCCGAGCCCCGGACCCACATCTCGGAATTCGATGAAAATCACGTCACAAGAATCCTTATCCCTTCCTGTGTCTACACATATAAAATGCATCACAATCGGACCACAACAACTCCTAAATTCCTTAATTTACAGATCTCATTTTCCCAAGCCCTAAACCCCTAATTTATGCCATAAATTCACAAATTCCAAGCCTAATCCGTCACATAATAACATAGAAACGAGTTTATAGTCCGAGAAACTTACCTCCACTGAAGACTCTCGAATTCCTCCTTCAAATTGCTCCCAAATTGGCTCAACCTGCATGAGAAAATGAAAGAAATGCCAAAATTTCGCGGAGGCACCTATTTATACCTCCTGCCCAGTTAATCCGCACTTGCGGTCCAAGGTGCGCACCAGCGCAATTCCACTAAAAGTCCAAACTCCGCACCTGTGAGTCCTTTTCCACACATGCGGCTTTCTCCAACCTGGCCTCTTTTCGCACCTGCGCAATGACCTTCGCACTTGCGGCCATCGTACCTGTGGCTCCCCATCCGCAGGTGCGGCCACACCAGTGAAATGACACAGCAGCAATTTCTCTGCAAATTCCTAAATCCAACCCTCCGTTAACCATCCAAAATCAAATCCCGACCCCCTCGGGGCCCCAACCAAACATACCAACACATCCCATAACCTCATTCGAACTTAGTCGAGCCTTTGAAACACCAAAAACAACGCAAAAACACCAAAATCACATCAAATTCAAGCTTGTGAACTTTGAAACTTCTAAATTTCGCCAATGATACCGAAACCAACCAAAACACATCCGATTGACCTGAAAATTTACACACATCCAAAATGACATTACAAACCTGCTCCAACTATTGGAATTCCATTCTGACCCCGATAGCCTATTTTCTCCTGTCGACCGGAAATCGCCAAAAACTAACTTTCGCCAATTCAAGCCTAATTCTACACTGAACATCAAAACTTCATTCCGAACACAATCCTAAGTCCCAAATCACCTAAAGAAGCTATACGAGCCATAAAATCCACATTCCGAGGTCGTTTAACAATAAGTCAACTCTTAGTTGACTTTTTCCAACTATTAAGCCAATTAAGAGACTAGGTGTCTCTGCTCTCACCACGACCACTCTGAACCCGAACCAACCAATCCAACACAACATAAATAGGCTAAGCAACATAAGATAAATCAGAAACGAGGAAAACGGGACTAATCTCACGGAACAACCGACCGGGTCGTAACATCCTCCCCCTCTTAAACAAACGTTCGTCCTCGAACGAGTCTGGAAACATACTTGGAGTCTCGAATAAGTGAGGATATCTGCTCCACATCTCCCGCTCGGTCTCCCACGTGGCATCCTCAACCAGTTACCCTCTCCACTGAACCTCACTGAAGCAATATCCTTAGACCTCAGCTTCCTGACCTGACGACCCAAAATAGCCACTGGCTCTACCTCATATGACATATCGCCCTAGAGTTGAACCGTGCTGAAGTCCAAAATATGAGACGGGTCACCAACATACTTCCGGAGCATCGAAACATGGAACACCGGATGAATACTCGATAATCTTGGAGGCATGGCAAGCCTATAAGCCACCTCCCCAATCCTCTGAAGCAACTCAAATGGCCCAATGAACCGGGGACTCAGCTTTTCCCTCTTCCCGAACCTCATAACACCCTTCATGGGTGACACCTTCAGCAACACCTCCTACTCAACAATGAAAGACACATCTCGAACCTTCCGATCCGCGTAACTCTTATGCCTAGACTACTCCGTGTGAAGCCGCTCCTGAATCAACTTCACCTTACCCAACGCATCCTGAACCAAGTCTGTGCCCAATAGCCTAGCCTCGCCCGACTCAAACCAACCAACCGAAGATCTGCACCTCCTACCATATAAAGCCTCGTAAGGAGCCATCTGGATACTCGACTGATAACTATTATTATATGCAAACTCCGCGAGTGGCAGAAACTGGTCCAAGAAACCCAAAATCTGAATAGTACGCTCTGACTGCCCGTCGGTTCGAGGATGAAACGATGTGCTCAACTAAACCTGAGTACCTAACTCCCTCTGCACGGCCCTCTAAAACTGAGATGTGAATTAAGTACCTCTGTCAGAAATGATAGAAACTGGAACCCCCATGCAATCGGACAATCTCCCTAAGATAAATCTCAGCTAACCGCTGTGAAGAATAAGTAGTACCAACAGGAATGAAGTGCACGGACTTGGTCAGCCGATCCACAATAACCCATATAGCATCAAACCTCCTCAAAGTCCGTGGAAGCCGAACTATGAAGTCCATGGTGATCCGCTCCCACTTCCATTCCGGAATATCTAATATCTTAAGCAATCCACTTGGGCACTGGTTCTCATACTTGACCTGCTGACAGCTGAGACAACGATCCACAAACTCAACAATATCCCTCTTCATCCGCCTCCACCAATAATGTTGTCTCAGATCCTGATACATCTTTGCGACATCTGGGTGGATGGAATACCGCGAACTATGGGCCTCAGTTAGAATCAAATCTTGAAGTCCATCCATATTGGGCATGCAAATCCGGCCCTGCATCCTCATGACCCCATCATCACCAATAACCACATCCCTGGCATCACCGCGACGGATCCTGTACTGAAGAACGAGCAAGTGTGGATCATCATACTGGAGTGCTCTAATCTGATCATAAAGAGAAGACCCAGAGGCTACTCAAGCCAATACCCGCGTGGGCTCTGATAGATCCAATCTCACCAACTGACCCGCTAAATCCTGAACAATAAGTGCTAAAGGTCGCTCTGCTACTGGAAGGTAGGCTAGACTCCCCAAACTCTCCGCTCTGCGACTCAGGGCATCGGCCACTACATTGGCCTTCCCCGGATGATATAAAATAGTGAGGACATAATCCTTGAGAAGCTCCAACCATCTCCTCTAACGCAAATTCAGATCCTTCTGCTTAAGAAGATGCTGTAAACTACGGTGATCAGTGAAAATCTCATAATGCACTCCATATAAATAATGACGCCAAATCTTCAAGGCGTGGACAATACCTGCTAGCTCAAGATCGTGCACTGGATAATTCTTCTCGTGCACTTTTAACTGTCTGGACGCGTAGGCAATCACCCTATCGTCCTGCATCAAAACCGCTCCAAGGCCAACTTTCGAGGCATTAGAGTAAACTGTATAGGAACCTAAACCCGTAGGCAAAACCAACACTGGAGTTGTAGTCAAAGCTGACTTGAGCTTCTGAAACTCTCATCACACTCCTCAGTCCACCTGAACTGAGCACCCTTTTGGGTCAGTCTGGTCATAGGTGCTTCAATAGATGAAAATCCATCTACAAAACGGCGATAGTACCCTGCCAAACCAAGGAAACTAGGAATTTCGGTAGCTGATGACGGTCTAGGCCAGCTCTGCACCGCCTCTACTTTCTTCGGATCAACCTGAATACTCTCACTGGACACCATGTGCCCCAAGAATGCTACTGAACTAAGCCAGAACTCACACTTCAAAAATTTTGCATACAATGTCTTCCCTCTCAAGGTCTGAAGCTCAACTCTCAAATGTTGTTCATGATCCTCCCGAGATTGGGAATACACCAAGATATCATCAATAAACACGATGACGAAAAAGAATCTAGATAAGGCCGGAATACACTGTGCATCAAGTGCATAAAGGTTGCTGGGGCATTGGTCAGCATGAATGACATAACCAGAAACTCATAATGACCATATCTAGTCCTGAAAGCAGTCTTCGGGACGTCTGGCCTCTGAATCTTCAACTGATGATAGCCGGAACGCAAGTCAATCTTGGTAAACACCCTGGAACCCTGCAAATAATAAAACAAGTCATCAATACGAGGCAAGGGATACTGGTTTTTCACCATAACCCTGTTCAGCTACCGATAATCAACACACATACGCATAGAACCATCCTTCTTCTTCACAAACAACACCGGTGAACCCCAAGGTGACACACTAGGCCGAATGAACCCCTTATCTAGGAGTTCCTGAAATTGATCCTTTAATTCCTTTAGCTCCGCCGGTGCCATACGATAAGGTGGAATAGAAATAGGCAGAGTGCCTGACACCAGGTTAATACCAAAGTCAATGTACCTGTCAGGTGGCATGCCTGGCAGGTCGGCAGGAATCACGTACGAAAAGTCACGGACCATAGGAACAGAGTCAATAGCGGGAGTCTCACCACTGACATCCCTCACAAAAGCCAAATACGGTAAACACCCCTTTTCAACCATGCGTTGGGCCTTCAGGTAGGAAATCACCCTGCTAGGGACATACTCAGAAGAACCACTCCACTCAACCCTCGGACGTCCTGGCATAGCTAAGGTCAAGGTCTTAGCGTGACAATCAAGGATAGCATGACACGGTGATAACCAATCCATGCCCAATATCACATCAAAATCGACCATGCTGAGTAACAGTAGGTCCACTCGGGTCTCCAGACCGCCAATACATACCACACACGACCGATACACACGGTCCACAATAATAGTATCGCCCACCGGATTAGACACATGAACAGATGTAACTAAAGACTCACGGGATATCCAGAAAATGGGCAAAATATGATGAAACATAGGAATATGTAGAACCAGGGTCAAATAAAGCCAAGGCATCTCGGCGACAGACTGAGACAATACCTGCGATCCCTGTATCGGAGGACATAGCATCTGGCCTGGCTGGAAATGCATACATACGGGCCTGGCCTCCACCTGCTCGACCTCCCCCTCTAGGGCGGCCTCTAGCTGACTGACTACCACCCCTGGCTGCTTAGTGGGTGATGAAATAACTGGAGCTGAAGTCAAAGGCTGGCTCCTCAACTACAATGGGCCTCCAAGAAGATGAGGACACTGCCTCCTCATATGCCCGAACTTTCCACACTCATAACATCTCCCTAGAGCTAGATACGGGAACTGAAAAGAACCCCTGGCACCAGAACGGCCACTAGGAGAACCATGCATAGAGGAACCCTGAACTGATGGTGCTCGAGTTGCACTCTAGGTTGGAAGGGCACCGAATGAAAAATGGCCTGGCTGAGAACTGTGGGGACCATGACCAAAGATGCACCACAATGGGCTGGGCGGTCTGACCGAGGAGGCCCGAATGAACGGCCTCTACCATGCTGAATCTGCCCCCTGGAAGGAGAACCACTAGAACCACCCGATCCACGAGGCCTCTTGGCCTCTCTCTCTCTACCCGCTCCTGGAGGCGAACCGACTCAATATCTCGAGCAATATCAACAACCTTCTCGAAGGTAGCACTTTATAATCTCTCCCGAGTCATGAAAAGGCGGAGCTAGTAAGTGAGGCCATCCACGAACCTCCTAATTGTTACATCTCGTATTTTCGTGAATTAAAAGTTTCATCTTCAGTTAATTGACATAGACTCGGGGATGAGATTATCTTGAGGTTAACGTATTTACGCTATTTGTAACAAGAGAGAAGTAAGTGTCAAGAAGGATAAAGGGTACACGAATTAAAGAAAACGAGTTTCGTTGAAAATGGACAATTAGGAATGAAATACGGGTCGAGTGATAATACGCGATAATTATGAACTAGTACCAAACAAGGTACCATGTGACCACAGTAGTAATATATATAAAGTATATATGAACTAGTTTCAAAATAAATAGAATTTTAAGTAATTTGTGGTAATTTTTAAATTATGCGGGTAATTGATTAAGTACCGGGTAATGGGACATTATCCGGTTAACTAATAAGTGGACAAAAATTATTAAATATCCCACCCCCACCCCAAGTGGCAACTAGCCACATTATCAAGAAATGACTAAGAGTCATTCCTTGATTAGGTGTCAAATGGATACAAATCCCGTTCATTCTTTTCAAGACTTTGGATATCCAAGCCTTTCCAATTCATTTTCATTTTGAAGACTTTGCATTTAAAGTCTTAAGAGCAGGACATTGCTTTTGCTTTCTGGATTTCAAATTCCAAGCGTTGGCCCCTTTTTTTTGTCATTAATCCATGAGATTTGGTTTTACTTCCTTGTAAAATATCCAAGTCAACAATGTGTCTTTGGTTTAAAACCAAAGACGTTGAGGCAGAAGAAAATAATTTCGTTCAAGTGTCAAAGGACCCAAGACAACAAATTTCGTTCATAAGATTTAAAGAAGCATAAGCTTCATTTCGTTCAAATAATTCAAGGAACAAGCATGTTAAGGCTATTCCTTCTTTCCTTTGGAATGGTCCAAATTATACGGAAGAAACGATCAAACTCATGGTTTCCATAAATTACTTTATTCATAGAAATATTAGGGGTGTCTATATTCTTGATTCCTCATGTGAATTATTATTATCTTCTGATCATGGGTCTCGAAAATACGTATGTTGGTAATGTTTATTTCATGATATTAATCAGAGGCATAATGGCCTTATGACGTACAGAGAGATTTTATTGGCGTATTTCATATGCATTTACATATGCACATTGACCCATGACCAGATGGAATTATATACGCATATATATGTAAATATATGTATATGGGAAAAGGTTATGGCTTTATATATGCACCACCACCTGATCAGATGGTATATGATGATGATGTTTCCCACAGTGGCTGAAATATGGTTCAAACGGCGTTATATACGCGTATATATGTATGTATATTCAAATGGCATTATATACGCGTATATATGTATGTATATATATATATGTATATGGGATATGGAAAAGGATATGGCGTTATATACGCACCACCACCTGATCAGCTGGTATACGATGATGATTTTGCCCACAGTCGACGATATGATATGATGGGATGCCCTCAGTGGCTGATGATGTTATGAAATATATACCTATGCACGACATGACATTCATACGCATATGCATGATGCTAAAAGTAATTTATTAATATAGAGTTATCCAGACATACAGGTTGAGTCAATTACTCTATATCTCTTCCATGTCTCTTATGTATTTATTTATGTGCCTTACATACTCAGTACATTATTCGTACTGACGTCCCTTTTTCTTGGGGACGCTGCATTTTATGCCCGCAGGTGCAGGTAGGTAAGCTGACTGTCCCCCTTCTTAGGATCCCTGATCAGCGAGAGTTGGCGTGCTCCATTTGATCCGGAGCTTCTTTTGATGTTGGTACGATATGTTTGTATACATATGTGTATATGGGTATGACGTGGCTCAGTCCGGTCTTTATATAGTTATGTTTCTGTTAGAGGTCTGTAGACAGTATGTCTAGTTGGGATTGTATGTGGCCTTGTCGGCTTTCAGTTTTGGATGTATAATTATTTATAGCAGCCTTGCCGGCTCGCCACTGTATTCTGCATGTATACGTACATATGACTTAATGGTAGGTTTCCTTCACGTATGTTATTTTCATAATGCAGCGGATGTTACACAGGTTCATATCTTAGACGCATGTTGAGGGGTGTTTGACAGATAGGACTCAGGCACCCGTCGCGGCCCATCGGTTTGGGTCGTGACAGAAGTGGTATCAGAGCAGTTCTGTCCTAGGGTTGTCTACAGACCGTGTCTAGTAGAGTCTTATTTATGGGTGTTTCGTGCACCACACTTATAAACAGGAGGCTACAGGACATATAGGATTTTATCCTCTCTTTTTATCTCAGATCGTGCAATACAAGAATTCATGTTCCTAACGATACGTTATATTGTCAGCAATGCCCCCAAAGAGTACAGCCGCCCAAAAGGGAAAGTTCGTGGCTGGTGAGACTAGTAGTCGAGTGACATGAGTTACCAGGGCTCGGGGAGAATCTCATGGTGAGGTTCCATCTCAGACTTCACATACCCCGCCTTTTCCAGAAGAGCTCCGAAGGGCACCAGCTTCAGCGCCCGCCCCTGTACATTCAGCACCTCAGCCGGATGCACCGGGTCATGAGATGAGAGATTTTGTTCAGTTATTGACTCGATTAGTAGCCGCACAGGCTCGGCATCAGGAAATAAGTATCGGTCACGCAGATAGGTCCGTGAGTGCGAGGGTTTGTAACTTTATTAATTTAGACCCTCCGGTATTCACTGGAGCAGACTCGAATGAAGACCCTCATGTATTTATTGATAGGGTACAGAGGACATTATGGGTAATGAAGGCCACTGCGACTGAGTCAGTTGAGCTAGCTTCCTATAGACTCCGAGATGTTGCAGTTAATTGGTACGAGTCTTGGGAATTGTCCAGAGGTGAGAATGCCCCTCCAGTGGTATGGCAGGAGTTTATAGACATTTTTCTTTGTCATTATCTCCACCAGAGCTTAGGCGATCTACAGTTGATAGGTTCTTGACCCTTCGACAGGGAAACATGAGTGTTTGGGAGTACAGTCTTCAGCTTGATTCATTGGCTAGGTATGCTCCCGCTATTGTATCTAAGATGGAGGATCGGGGTCATCGGTTCGTAATGGGATTAGAGCCTCACTTTCTTAATGATTGTATGTCGGTTTCACTTCATCCAGACATGGAAATTTCTCGTATGCAGGTATACGCTTAGGGTGTAGAGGAGCATAAACAGAAACAGAGGACTGACCGTGAACATGATAGGGCCCAGAATAAGAGAGCTAGGTCTTCGGGTCCTTCTGGTGAGTTTCGAGGTGGTCAGAGGCAGCAGTATTTGAGATATCCATCCCAGCCCTCGGCTAGCGCGCCCCCTCAGTTTGGCGGTAAGAAATTTGATCGTTCTACATATTCAGGGCCTCAGGTTCTTAGTATAGGGGTGAGTCAAATCAGATGAGGCCACCCTTGCCACGATGTACTCAATGTGGTAAGCAGCATACCGGATGGTGTCGTATAGGATTAGGTGTTTGTTATACTTGTGGTTATCCGGGCCATGTTATAAGGGAATGTCCGATGAGAGATGATGCAAGTGTAGCTCAGCCAGCGGGATCTGTAGCTGGATCGTTATTATCAGTACGCCCCCTAGGAAAGGTCCACATGCACCAATGAGTCTTGGTAGAGGCAGAGGCGGAGCATCTAGCTCGATCAGCCCTCAGAACCGCATTTATGCGTTGGCAGGACGATAGGACCAAGAGTCATCGCCTGATGTTGTTACATGTATATTATCAGTCTCCTCCTATGATGTATATGCACTGATTGATCCACGTTCCACCTTATTATACATTACTCCATTGGTTGCTAGTAAGTTTGAAGTAAAATATGAATTGGTTAAGCCTTTTGAGGTATCTACACCTGTTGGGGACTCGGTGATAGCTAAGCAGGTATATAGGAGTTGTATAATAATAGTTCATGGTCGACCTACCGTAGCAGACTTAATCGAGTTAGATATGGTAGAATTTGATGTTATAATGGGTATGGATTGGTTGGCTTCTTGTCATGCCAACGTTGATTGTAGATCAAAGATAGTCCTATTTCAATTTTCGGGGGAGCCTGTTTTTGAGTGGAAAGGTAACACGGCATCGCCGAGAGGTAGATTTATTTCCTATCTCAAGGCAAGGAAGATAACCAGAAAGGGCTGTATTTATCACTTAGTTCAGGTTCAGGATGTGGAATTAGAGTCACCAACCATTCAGTCCATCCCTGTGGTAAATGAGTTTCCAGATATCTTTCCTGATGGACTTCCAGGTCTCCTTCCAGAGCGAGAAATTGAGTTTTCTATTGACCAACTACCATATACTCACCCAATATCTATTTCTCCCTATAGAATGGCCCCTGCAGAGCTGAAAGAGTTGAAAGAACAACTAAAGGACTTGCTTGAAAAAGGTTTTATCAGACCTAGTACGTCACCGTGGGGAGCACTTGTGTTGTTTGTAAGGAAGAAAGATGGTTCCTTACGAATATGTATTGATTATAGGCAACTGAATAAGGTGACGATCAAGAATAAGTACCCGCTCCCGAGGATTGACAACTTATTTGATCAGTTTCAAGGTGCCAAGTGCTTTTCAAAAATAGACTTAAGGTCCGGGTACCATCAGGTAAGGGTTAAGGATGAAGATATTCCGAAGACAGCATTCAGGACTAGATATGGGCACTTTGAGTTTCGGGTTATGTCGTTCGGTCTGACCAATGCCCCAGCAGTATTCATGGATTTGATGAACCGTGCGTTCAGGCCTTTCTTAGATCTGTTTGTAATTGTATTTATTGACGATATATTGGTATATTCTCGTTCAGAGGATGAGCATGCTGGTCATCTGCGTACTGTGCTCAGAGTTCTACAAGAAAGGAAGTTGTATGCAAAATTTTCTAAGTGTGAATTCTGGTTCAACTCTGTAACTTTCCTTGGAAAATCATTTCGGGTGAAGGCATACGGGTGGGTACACAGTAGATTGAGGCAGTAAACACTTGGCCTAGGCCCACAACCCTGACAGAGGTTCGTAGCTTTCTTGGATTGGCGGGTTATTACAGGAGATTTGTGGAAGGATTTTCTTCGCTTTCAACACCTTTAACAAAGTTGACTCAGAAGGGAGCAAAGTTTCAATGGACTGATGCTTGTGAACGGGGTTTCTAGACATTAAAGGGCAAGTTAACTTCAGCACCGGTTCTAACGCTCCCAGAAGGGACCGATGGTTATGTTATCTATTGCGATGCTTCAGGCATTGGATTGGGTTGTGTGCTGATGCAGCATGGTAAGGTTTTGGCTTATGCTTCTGGACAACTAAGAAATCACGAGAAGAACTACCCGACCCACGATTTAGAATTAGCTGCGGTGATTCATGCACTAAAGATGTGCAGGCACTACTTGTATGGCATTCATGTTGATATCTATACGGATCATAAGAGCCTCCATTACATCTTCAAGCAATAGGAATTGAATCTACATCGAAGGAGATGGTTGGAGCTACTTAAAGACTATGACGTTGAAATTTTATACCATCCGAGGAAGGCAAATGTAGTAGCTAATGCCCTCAGCCGTAGATCTATGGGTAGCCTTTCGTATTTGCAGCCAGAAAAGAGGGGAATAGCTCGTGAGGTTCATCAACTAGCTAGTCTTGTAGTTCGGCTACTGGATTCAGGTTATATTGGAATTACTATTCAAAATACGGCAACATCCTCTTTAGTAATTGAAGTAAAGGAACGCCAATACGAGGATCCTGTGTTAGTTCATTATAGGGACACCACCCTTCAGAAGGAGAAGACACCATTTGAAGTTACAAAAGATGGAGTCCTCAAATATCAAGGGCGATTGTGTATGCCTAATGTTGCAGGGCTGCGTCAGCTGGTTATGGGAGAAACTCACTATTCTCATTATTCTATCCATCCAGGAGCAACAAAGATGTATCATGACATTAGGGAAATATATTGGTGGGACGGAATGAAAAAGGATATACCAGAATTTGTTGCTCAGTGTCCTAACTGTAAGCAGGTTAAGATTGAGCATCAAAAACCCGGTGGATTTTTGCAGGCTATGAAGATTCCGACTTGGAAATGGGAGATAATCAATATGGACTTCATCATAGGCTTACCTCGTACCCAGCGTAATTTTGATTCGACATGGGTGATTGCTGATAGGCTCACAAAATCAGCCCATTTTCTGCTAGTTAGAACTACATATTCCTCATAAGATTATGCGAGACTTTATATCAAGGAAATAGTACGACTGCATGGTGTCCCTGTATCCATTATCTCGGATAGAGGAGCTCAATTTACAGCTAACTTCTGGAGGTCCTTCCAAAGGGGATTGGGGACTCAAGTAAGTCTTAGTACAGCATTTTATCCCCAGACATATAGACAGGCTGAGCGTACTATTCAAACACTAGAGGATATGCTGCGAACTTGTGTGATAGACTTCAAAGGTAGCTGGGATGATCACCTGCCGCTTATTGAGTTCGTGTATAATAACAGCTACCATTCCAGTATTCAGATGGCTCCATATGAAGCTCTTTACGGACGGAAGTGTAGGTCGCCTATAGGGTAGTTCGATGTTGGAGAATCTGGATTACATGGGCCAAACCTGGTTCAGCAAGCCATAGAAAAAGTAAAGCTTATCCGGGATAGACTATTGACAGCTGAGAGTCGTCAGAAGTCATATTCGGACGTGCGGCGATGAGATTTAGAGTTGGGGGGTGATGACTGGGTATTCTTAAAGATGTCACCTATGAAGGGTGGGATGAGGTTTGTCAAGAAAGGAAAACTTATCCCACGATATATTGAGCCTTATAGGATCATTCGGAGAGTTGGTCAAGTAGCTTATGAGTTAGAATTGCCATCATAGTTGGAGTCTGTCCATCTGGTTTTTCACGTATCTATGTTATGGAAGCGCATTGGCGATCCTACCCGAGTGGTGCCCACGGATGATGTACAGATTAAAGAGGACTTGTCATATGAGGAAATTCCTATTGCCATCCTAGATCGACAAATCCGCAAGCTAGGGAATAAGGAGGTAGCCTGCATGAAAGTACTTTGGAGAAACAAAAATGTGGAAGAAATGACTTGGGAGGACGAGGAAGACATGAAGTCTAGATATCCCTACTTATTTCCTCATCCAGAGAAGGTTCCGACTGAGACGTCATAACCATAAGGTAAGTGTACAAATTCTTTTATTTGTTATTTTCGTTGGTCGTGTGAGGAGATTTTCGTTATTGATAATTGTGGTCCTATGTGGAGTTGGATTATTAAGCTTCTATAGGGAGAATTGGTAGTAGTGTTGGTACAAAGGTGACCCTGCCAAAGTTATATAAATCACGGAGAGTTGAACATTCGAGGATGAATGTTTCTAAGGGGGGGAGGATGTTACATCTCGTACTTTCGTACATTAAAAGTTTCGTCTTCATTTAATTGACATAGACTCGGGGATGAGATTATCTTGAGGTTAACGTATTTACGCTATTTGTAACAAGAGAGAAGTAAGTGTCAAGAAGGATAAAGGGTACACGAATTAAAGACTACGAGTTTCGTTGAAAACGGACAATTGGGAATGAAATACGGGTCGAGCGATAATACCCGATAATTATGAACTTGTACCAAGCAAGGTACAATGTGACCACAGTAGTAATATATATAAAGTATATATGAAGTATTTTTAAAAATAAATAGCATTTTAATTAATTTGTGATAATTTCTAAATTATGCGGGTAATTGATTAAGTACCGGGTAATGGGACATTATCCGGTTAACTAATAAGTGGATAAAATTATTAAATATGCCACACCCACCCCAAGTGGAAACTAGCCACATTATCAAGAAATGACTAAGATTCATTCCTTGATTAGATGTCAAATGGATACAAATCCCTTTCAATCTTTTCAAGACTTTGGATATCCAAGTCTTTCCAATTCATTTTCATTTTGAAGACTTTGCATTTAAAGTCTTAAGAACAGAACATTGCTTTTGCTTTCTGAATTTCAAATTCCAAACGCTAGACCCTTTTTATTTTGTCATTAATCTATGAGATTTGGTTTCACTCCTTTGTAAAATATTCAAGACAACAACGTGTCTTTGGTTTAAAACCAAAGACGTTGAGGTAGAAGCAAATAATTCGTTCAACTGTCAAAGGATCCAAGACAACAAAGTTCGTTCATAAGATTTAAAGAAGCAGAAGCTTCATTTAGTTCAAATAATTCAAGGAACAGGTATGTTAAGGCTATCCCTTCTTTCCTTTGGAATGGTCCAAATTATACGGAAGAAACGAGCAAACTCATGGTTTTCATAAATTACTCTATTCATAGAAATATTAGGGGTGTCTATATTCTTGATTCCTCATGTGAATTATTATTATCTTCTGATCATGGGTCTCGAAAATACGTATGTTGGTAAAGTTTATTTCATGATATTAATCAGAGACATAATGGCCTTATGACGTACAGAGAGATTTTATTGACGTATTTCATATGCATTTACATATGCACATTGACTCATGACCAGATGGCATTATATACGCATATATATGTAAATATATGTATATGGGAAAAGTTTATGGCTTTATATACGCACCACCACCTGATCAGATGGTATATGATGATGATGTTGCCCACAGTGGCTGAAATGTGGTTCAAACGGCGTTATATATGCGTATATGTGTATGTATATTCAAACGGCATTATATACGCGTATATATGTATGTATATATACGTATATGGGATATGGGAAAGGTTATGGCGTTATATACGCACCACCACCTGATCAGCTGGTATACGATGATGATTTTGCCCACAGTCGACGATATGATATGATGGGATGCCCTCAGTGGCTGATGATGTTATGAAACATATACCTATGCATGACATGACATTCATACACATATGCATGATGCTAAAAGTGATTTATTAATACAGAGTTATCTAGACATACAGGTTGAGTCAATTACTATATATCTCTTCCATGTCTCTTATGTATTTATTTATGTGCCTTACATACTCAGTACATTATTCGTACTGACGTCCCTTTTTCTTGGGGAAGCTGCGTTTCATGCCCGCAGGTGCAGGTAGGTAAGCTGACGGTCCCCCTTCTTAGGATCCCTGATCAACGAGAGTTGGCGTGCTCCATTTTATCCGGAGCTGCTTTTGATGTTGGTACGATACGTTTATATACATATGTGTATATGGGTATGACGTGGCTCAGTCCCGTCTTTGTATAGTTATGATTATGTTAGAGGTCTGTAGACAGTATGTCTAGTTGGTATTGTATGTGGCCTTGTCGGCTTTCAGTTTTGGATGTATAATTGTCTATAGCAGCCTTGCCGGCTCGCCACTATATTCTGCATGTATACGTACATATGCCTTAATGGCAGGTTTCCTTCACGTATGTTATTTTCGTAATGTAGCGGATGTTACACAGGTTCATATCTTAGACGCATGCTGAGGGGTGTTTGACAGATAGGACTCAGGCACCCGTCGCGGCCCATCGGTTTGGGTCGTGACAGAAGTGGTATCAGAGCAGTTCTGTCCTAGGGTTGTCTATAGACCGTGTCTAGTAGAGTCTTGTTTATGGGTGTTTTGTGCACCACACTTATAAACAGGAGGCTACAGGACATATAGGATGTTATCCTCTCTTTTTACCTCAGATCGTGCAATACAAGAATTCATGTTCCTAACGATACGTTATATTGTCAGCAGTTCCCCCAAAGAGTACAGCCGCCGAGAAGGGAAAGTTTATGGCTGGTGAGACTAGTAGCCGAGCGCCACGAGTTACCAGGGCTTGGGGAGAATCTCATGGTGAGATTCCATCTCTGGCTTCACATACCCCGCCTTTTCCAGAAGAGCTCTGAAGGGCACCAGCTTCAGCGCCCACCCTTGTACATTCAGCACCTCAGCTGGATGCGTCGGGTCAGGAGATGAGAGATGTTGTTCAGTTATTGACCCGATTAGTAGCCGCACAGGATCGGCGTCAGGAAATAGGTATCGGTCATGCAAATAGGTCCGTGAGTGCGAGGGTTCGTGACTTTATTAACTTAGACCCTCCGGTATTCACTGGGGCAGACTCGAATGAGGACCCTCAGGTATTTATTGATAGGGTACAGAGGACATTATGGTTAATGAAGGCCACTGCGACTGAGTCAGTTGAGCTAGCTTCCTACAGACTCCGAGATGTTGCAGTTAATTGGTACGAGTCTTGGGAATTGTCCAGAGGTGAGAATGCCCCTCCAGCGGTATGGCAGGAGTTTATAGAAGCTTTTCTTCGTCATTATTTGCCACCAGGGCTTAGGCGAGCTAGAGTTGATAGGTTCTTGACCCTTCGACAGGGAAACATGAGTGTTCAGGAGTACAGTCTTCAGCTTGATTCTTTGGCTAGGTATGCTCCCGCTATTGTATCTAAGATGGAGGATCGGGTTCATCAGTTCGTGATAGGATTAGAGCCTCACTTTCTTAACGATTGTATATCAGTTTATCTTCATCCAGACATGGATATTTCTCGTATTCAGGTATACGCTCAGGGTGTAGAGGAGCGTAAACAGAAACAGAGGATTGATCGTGAACATGATAGGGCCTAGAATAAGAGAGCGAGGTCTTCGGGTCCTCATGGTGTGTTTCGAGGTGGTTAGAGGCAGCAGTATTTAAGATTTCTATCCCAGCCCTCGGCTAGCGCGCCCCCTCAGTTTGGCAGTAAGAAATTTGATTGTTCTACATATTCAGGGCCTGGTCAGAATTTTAGGGCCTCAGGTTCTCAGTATAAGGGTGAGCCAAATCAGATGAGGCCACCCTTGCCACGATGTACTCAATGTGGTAAGCAGCATACCGAACGGTGCCGTATGGGATTAGGTGTTTGTTATACTTGTGGTTATCTGGGCCACGTTATGAGGGAATGTCTGATGAGAGGTGATGCAAGTGTAGCTCAGCCAGCGGGATCTGTAGCTGGATCGTCATTATCAGTACGCCATCCTGGGCAAGGTCCCCATGCACCAATGAGTCGTGGTAGAGGCAGAGGCGGAGCATCTAGCTCGATCAGCCCTCAGAATCGCATTTATGCGTTGGCAGGACGACAGGACCAAGAGTCATCGCCTGATGTTGTTACAGATATATTATCAGTCTCCTCCTATGATGTATATGCACTGATTGATCCAGGTTCCACCTTATTATACATTACTCCATTGGTTGCTAGTAAGTTTGAAATAAAACCTGAGTTGGTTAAACCTTTTGAGGTATCTACACTTGTTGGGGACTCGGTGAGAGCTAAACAGGTATATGGAGTTGTATAATAATAGTGCATGGTCGACCTACCGTAGTAGACTTAATCGAGTTAGATATGGTAGAATTTGATGTTATAATGAGTATGGATTGTTTGGCTTCTTGTCATGCCAACGTTGATTGTAGATCAAAGATAGTCTGATTTCAATTTCCGAGGGAGCCTGTTTTGGAGTGGAAAGGTAACACGGCATCGCCGAGAGGTAGATTTATTTCCTATCTCAAGGCAAGGAAGATGATCAGAAAGGGCTGTATTTATCACTTAGTTCGGGTTCAGGATGTGGAAGTAGAGTCACCAACCACTCAGTCCATCCCTGTGGTAAATGAGTTTCCAGATATCTTTCCTGATGGACTTCCAGGTCTCCCGCCAGAGCGAGAAATTGAGTTGACCAACTACCAGATACTCACCCAATATCTATTCCTCCCTATAGAATTGCCCCCACAGAGCTGAAAGAATTGAAAGAACAACTAAAAGACTTGCTTGAAAAAGGTTTTATCAGACCTAGTACATCACTGTGGGGAGATCCTGTGTTGTTTGTAAGGAAGAAAGATGGTTCCTTACGAATGTGTATTGATTATAGGCAACTGAATAAGGTGACGATCAAGAATAAGTACCCGCTCCCGAGGATTGACAACTTATTTGATCAGTTGACAGGTGCAAAGTGCTTTTCAAAAATAGACTTAAGGTCAGGGTACCATCAGGTAAGGGTTAAGGATGAAGATATTCCGAAGACAGCATTCAGGACTAGATATGGGCATTTTGAGTTTCGGGTTATGTCATTCGATCTGACCAATGCCTCAGCAGTATTCATGGATTTGATGAACCGTGTGTTCAGGACTTTCTTAGATCTGTTTGTAATTGTATTTATTGACGATATATTGGTATATTCTCTTTCAGAGGATAAGCATGTTGGTCATCTGCGTATTTTTCTCAGAATTCTACAAGAAAGGAAGTTGTATGCAAAATTTTCTAAGTGTGAATTTTGGTTCAACTCTGTAACTTTCCTTGGGAAAATCATTTCAGGTGAAGGCATCTGGGTGGATACACAAAACATTGAGGCAGTAAACACTTGGCCTAGGCCCACAACCCCGACAGAGGTTCGTCGCTTTCTGTGATTGGTGGATTATTACAGGAGATTTGTGGAAGGATTTTCTTCCCTTTCAGCACCTTTAACAAAGTTGACTCAGAAGGGAGCAAAGTTTCAATGGACTGATGCTTGTGAACGGGGTTTCCAGACATTAAAGGGCAGGTTAACTTCAGCACCAGTTCTAAAGCTCCCAGAAGGGACCGATGGTTATGTTATCTATTGCGATGCTTCAGGCATTGGATTGGGTTGTGTGCTGATGCAGCATGGTAAGGTTGTGGCTTATGCTTCTAGATAACTAAGAAAGCACGAGAAGAACTACACGACCCACGATTTAGAATTAGCTGCGGTTATTCATGCACTAAAGATATGGAGGCACTACTTGTATGGCATTCATGTTGATATCTATACGGATCATAAGAGCCTCCAGTACATCTTCAAGCAAAAGGAATTGAATCTACGTCAACGGAGATGGGATGAGCTACTTAAAGACTATGACGTTGAAGTTTTATACCATCCGGGGAAGGCAAATGTAGTAGCTGACGCCCTTAGCCGTAGATCTATGGGTAGCCTATCGTATTTGCAGCCAGAAAAGAGGGGAATAGCTCGTGAGGTTCATCAACTAGCTAGTCTTGGAGTTCGGCTACTGGATTCAGGTGATATTGGAATTACTATTCAAGATATGGCAACATCCTCTTTAGTAACTGAAGTAAAGGAACGCCAATACGAGGATCATGTGTTAGTTCATTATAATGACACCACCCTTCAGAAGGAGAAGACACCATTTGAAATTACATAAGATGGAGTCCTCAAATATCAAGGGCGATTGTGTGTGGCTAATGTTGCAGGGCTGCGTCAGCTGATTATGGGGGAAACTCACTATTCTCGTTATTCTATCCATCCAGGAGCAACAAAGTTGTATCATGACATCGGGAAATATATAGGTTGGATGGAATGAAAAAGGATACAGTAGAATTTGTTTCTTAGTGTCCTAACTGTCAGCAGGTTAAGATTGAGAGTCAAAAACCTGGTGGATTTTTGCAGGCTATGAAGATTCCGCCTTGGAAATGGGAGATAATAAATATGGACTTCATCGTAGGCTTACCTCGTACCTAGCGTAAGTTCAATTCGACATGGATGATTATTGATAGGCTCACAAAATTAGCCCTTTTTCTGCCCGTTAGAACTACATATTCCTCAAAAGATTATGCGAGACTTTATATCAAGGAAATAGTACGACTGCATGGTGTCCCTGTATCCATTATCTCAGATAGAGGAGCTCAATTTACAGCTAACTTCTAGAGGTCCTTCCAAAAGGGATTGGGGACTCAAGTAAGTCTTAGTACAGCATTTTATCCCCAGATAGACGGACAGGCTGAGCGTACTATTCAAACACTAGAGGATATGCTGCGAGCTTGTGTGATAGACTTCAAAGGTAGCTGGGATGATCATCTACCGCTTATTGAGTTCACGTATAATAATAGCTACCATTCCATCATTCAGATGGCTCCGTACGAAGCTCTTTACGGACGCAAGTGCAGGTCGCATATAGGCTGGTTCGATGTTGGAGAATCTGGATTACATGGGCCAGACCTAGTTCAGCAAGCCATAGAAAAAGTAAAGCTTATCCGGGATAGACTATTGACAGCTGAGATTCGTCAGAAGTCATATTCAGACGTGCGGCGACAAGATTTAGAGTTCGGGGGTGATGACTGGGTATTCTTAAAGGTGTCACCTATGAAGGGGTGTGATGAGGTTTGGAAAGAAAGGAAAACGTATCCCACGATATATTGGGCCACATAGGATCATTCGAAGAGTTGCCCAAGTAGCTTATCAGTTAGAATTTCCCTCAGAGTTGGAGTCTGTCCATCTGGTTTTTCACGAATCTATGTTACGGAAGTGCATTGGAGATCCTACCTGAGTGGTTCCCACGGATGATGTACAGATTACAGAGGACTTGTCATATGAGGAAATTCCTGTTGCCATCCTAGACCGACAAATCCGCAAGCTACGGAATAAGGAGGTAGCCTCCGTGAAAGTACCTTGGAGAAACAACAATGTGGAAGAAATGACTTGGGAGGCCGAGGAAGACATGAAGTCTAGATATCCCTACTTATTTCCTCATCCGGAGAAGGTTCCGACTGAGACATCATAACCATAAGGTACGTGTACAAATTCTTTTATTTGTTATTTTCGTTGATCGTGTGAGGCCATTGTCATTATTGATAATTGTGGTCCTATGTGGCGTTGGATTATTAAGCTTCTACAGGGAGAATTGGTAGTAGTGTTGTCACAAAGGCGACCCTGCCAAAGTTATATAAATCACGGGGAGTTGAACATTCGAGGACGAATGTTTCTAAGGGGGGAAGGATGTTACATCTCGTATTTTCGTACGTTAAAAGTTTCGTCTTTAGTTAATTGACATAGACTTGTGGATGAGATTATCTTGAGGTTAACGTATTTATGTTATTTGTAACAAGAGAGAAGTAAGTGTCAAGAAGGATAAAGGGTATACGAATAAAGAAAATGAGTTTCATTGAAAACGGACAATTGGGAATGAAATACCGGTCGAGTGATAATACCCGATAGTTATGAACTTGTACCAAGAAAGGTACCATGTGACCACAGTAGTAATATATATAAAGTATATATGAAGTATTTTTAAAAATAAATAGAATTTTAAGTAATTTGTGGTAATTTTTAAATTATGCGGGTAATTGATTATGTACCGGGTAACGGAACATTATCCGGTTAACTAATAAGTGGATAAAAATTATTAAATATCCCACACCCACCCCAAGTGGAAACTAGCCACATTATCAAGAAATGACTAAGATTTATTCCTTGATTAGGTGTCAAATGGATACAAACCCTTTCATTATTTTCAAGACTTTGGATATCCAAGTCTTTCCAATTCATTTTCATTTTGAAGACTTTGCATTTAAAGTCTTAAGAACAGAACATTGCTTTTGCTTTCTGGATTTCAAATTCCAAACGTTGGCCCCTTTATTTTGTCATTAATCCATGTGATTTGGTTTCACTCCCTTGTAAAATATTCAAGACAACAACGTGCCTTTGGTTTTAAACCAAAGACGTTGAGGCAGAAGCAAATAATTTCCTTCTAGTGTCAAAGGATCCAAAACAGAAAATTTCATTCATAAGATTTAAAGATGCAAAAGCTTCATTTCGTTCAAATAATTCAAGGAATAGGTATGTTAAGGCTATCCCTTCTTTTCTTTGGCATGGTCCAAATTATACGGAAGAAATGAGCAAACTCATGATTTTCATAAATTACTCTATTCATAGAAATACTAGAGGTGTCTATATTCTTGATTCCCCATGTGAATTACTATTATCTTCTGATCATGGGTCTCGAAAATACGTATGTTGGTAAAGTTTATTTCATGATATTAATCAGAGGCATAATGGCCTTATGACGTACAGAGATATTTTATCGACGTATTTCATATGCATTTCATGCATTTACATATGCACATTTACCCATGACCAGATGGCGTTATATACGCGTATATATGTAAATATATGTATATGGGATATGGGAAAGGGTTATGGCGTTATATACGCACCACCACCTGATCAGCTGCTATATGATGATGATGATGTTGCCCACAGTGGCTGAAATATGGGTCAAACGGCGTTATATACACGTATATATGTATGTATATTCAAACGGCGTTATATACGCATATGTATATATATATATATATATATATATATATATATATATATATATGGGATATGGGAAAGGTTATGGTATTATATACGCACCACCAACTGATCAGCTGGTATACGATGATGATTTTGCCCACAATGGCCGATATGATATGATGGGATGCCCTTAGAGGCTGATGATGTTATGAAACATATACCTATGTACTATATGACATTCATACGCATATGCATGATGCTAAAAGTGATTTATTAATACAGAGTTATCCAGGCATACAGGTTGAGTCAATTACTCTATATCTCTTCCATGTCTCTTATGTATTTATTTATTTGCCTTACATACTCAGTACATTATTCGTACTGGCGTCCTTTTTTCTTGGGGACGCTACATTTCATACCCGCAGGTGCAGGTAGGTAAGCTGACGGTCCCCCTTCTTAGGATCCCTGATCAGCAAGAGTTGGCATGCTCCATTTTATCCGCAACTGCTTTTGATATTTGTACGATACGTTTGTATACATATGTGTATATGGGTATGACATGGCTCAGTCCCTTCTTTGTATAGTTATGTTTCTGTTAGAGGTCTATAGACAGTATGTCTAGTTGGGATTGTATGTGGCCTTGTCGGCTTTCAGTTTTGGATGTATAATTGTCTATAGCAACCTTGCCGACTCACCACTGTATTCTGCATGTATACGTACATATGTCTTAATGTCAAGTTTCCTTCACGTATGTTATTTTCGTAATGCAGAAGATGTTACACAGGTTCATATCTTAGACGCATGTTGAGGGGTTTTTGAAAGATAGGATTCTAGCACCTATCGCGGCCCATCGGTTTGGGTCGTGACACTAATCCTCTCCCTATCAGTAGGGACCAACTCGGTGGCATGACGAGCCAACTCTGAAAACTGTATCTCATACTACGTCACTTATACTAGGGTACATACTTCTCCAAGAAGATAGTGGAGAACTTCTGCCAGGTGAGAGGTGCTGAACCAACAGGCCTACGCCTCTCAAAAGACTCCTTCCAAGTGAAAGCAGCACCAGAAAACTGAAAAGTAGCAAACGAGACCCCACTGGTCTCCAGAATCCCGGCAGTATGAAGCATCCGCTGACATTTATCCTGAAAGAAATGGGCATCCTCGCCCTCCGCACCATTGAATGTCAGAGGTTGAAGTCTACTAAACCTCTCCAGCCTATGCTTCTCATCATCTGGCATAGCTGGAACCACGAAGTACTGAACTGGAGCAACCGGCTGGGCTGGAACCGCCCCCGGTGTCTGATGGCACTGAGTAATCTGCTCAGGCATTCGGGAAACTAGAGTCTGACTGCCTCCCCCGGTCTGAGAAGTACTGGCAGTAGAAGATGCAGAAACTGCCTGAGCAAGGGTGGTACACACAGTCAAGATCTGAGCCAAGGTCTCCTGAAGACTTGGAAAAACAATAGGCACTGTCGGTGCCTGAGCCTGTCCCGTTGGAGTATCTGCGGTGGAGATCTGCTCTTGAATAGTAGGGGGATCAACTGGTACTACCCTGGTTACCGCACGGGATGTCCCCTACCTCTACCACGGCCTCGACCGTGGCCTCGACCTATCACCGGTCTAGCTGGTGGCTGATCACTCTGATCGGTAGCGCGAGTCCTCACCATCTGTGAGAGAATGAAACAACAGAAGTTTAGATTTCCAGAATCAACAAAATGGCACGACAGAATTCAATAAAATGAGATTGTTCCTAAGGGTTCTGCAGCCTCTCAAAGATAAGTACAGACGTCTCTGTACCGATCCGCAAGACTCTACTAAACCTGCTCATGACCGTTAAGTCCTATGTAACCTAGGATCTGATACCAACTTCTCACGACCCCAAATCCTAAGCCGGTCGTGATGGCGCCTATCATGGAACTAGGCTAGCCAACCATTACATACTATCATAATATTTCATAACTTCCCAAAATTAGCAGATTATAAAATAGCAAAATGAGATGAACAATTTATACATTTCCCCGAAACCTGGAGTCAACTGTCATGAGCATCTAGGACTGTAAATACAATGTACAATAAGGTGACTTGCTACTACAAAAGTCTGAAGTACGAAAGATAAAACTATGAACTGAGGAAAGGAAAGGAGGTGAGCTGGGGACGCTGAGCAGCTACCTCGATCCTCGATCAAACTGCGAGCACGTCCAAAAATCAACTAGTGAGATGGTCAGGTACCTGGATCTGCACACAAAGGTGCAGGAAGTAAAGTGAGTACGCCAACTCAGTAAGTAATCAAAGTAACTAAAAAGTTGAGTGTAGTGACGAGCATTTATAAATCATGTAAATCCATATAATGAGTAATAGTGGAGATGAATAACAAGTCGGGAATTTACATTCCGAATATTTCATAAAACTCCAGTTTCCATTTTAAAAATCTCGCATAAAGACATTTGTCCAACATTATCATCAGAGGCTCAGTGTAAAGAAGAGTGAAAACAGTAGTTCCAAAAAATATAAGCCCCTCGGGCACAGTATCACTCACAATAAAGCCTCTCGGACAAGCCTCTCAGTCACTCGTGACTCCACTATCAATATCTCATGCTCACACTAAACACTCGTACTCAGCAAGTACCATGAATACACATAACTGCTGCGGCGGGCAGCTCGATCCAACACACACACACACACACACACATATATATATATATATATATATTGCTGCGGCGTGCAGCCCGATCCTTATAACATACGCTGCGGCGTGTAGCCCGATCCATATAATAGTCGACTGCGCCCACTAGGGGTGTACACACTTCGGAGGGGATCTTACAGCCCAAGCGCTATATTTGCTGCGGCGTGCAGCCCGATCCAACATGTATATTGTTGCGGCGTGCATCCTGATCCATATATAATATATATTGTTGCGACATGCAGCCCGACCCATATAAATCTATATTGATGCGGCGTGAAGCCTGACCCATATGTAACATATAACATATATATTGATGCGGCATGCAGCCCGATCCATAACTATCCTCACACACTCGGCTCTCGGCCTCACTCAGTCATCCTCACAAGCCACTCGGGAAATTCATCTCAACTCACGGGACTCAGCCCAAAATACTTCTCAGAGTTTCAAAACAGTGTGATAACAGTGAAAATAACAAGAAGTTGTAAACATGACTGAGTTCACAGATATTCTATAAGGATAGTGTGAGAATAGTGTAAAAATACCCCTGAGGGTCTAAACAGGTCGGCACGAGGCCCCAAACATGGCTCACAACCCATAAACAAGTATAAACTTCTTAAATACAGGATGTCGTAAGTTTTCAAACCGAATACGCGGCTTAATAGTCGCTATGGAACAAACCAAGTCACAATCCCTATCGTTGCACGCCCACACGCTCGTCACCTAGCATGTTCGTCACCTCATTTACCAAAATAATATAAAATACCGGGGTTTCATACCCTCAGGTTTAGAGTTACAATCGTTACTTACCTCAAAACAGCTCAAAAGTTACTCTGTGATGCTCTTGCCCCTCGAATTGGCTCCCAAATGCTCGAATCTAACCAAAACCGGATTAACATCATCAATTTACGCTAGATAAACAAAACCCAATCGAAAGCTATCAATTTTAAGCACAATTCCCAAAATTGGCCAAACTCGAGCTCCGGGCTCACATCTTGGAATTCGATAAAAAGTGCGTCACAAGAATCCTTATCCGTTCCCGAGTCTACACATATAAAATGCATCACCATCCGACCACAACAACTCCTAAATTCTTTAATTTACAAGTCTCATTTTCCCAAGCCCTAAACCCCCAATTTATGCCATAAATCCACAAATTTCAAGCCTAATCCGTCACATAATAACATAGAAATGAGTTTATAGTCCGAGAAACTTACCTCCACTGAAGACTCTCGAATTCCTCCTTCAAATTGCTCCCAAATTGGCTCAAACCGCATGCAAAAATGAAAGAAATGCCAAAATTTAGCGGAGGCACCTATTTATACCTCCTGCCCAGTTAATCCGCACCTGCGGACCATTCTTCGCACCTGCGGTCCCAGGTGCGCACCTGCGCAATTCCACTAAAAGTCCAAACTCTGCACCTGCGAGTCGTTTACCTCCCCTGCGTCTTCCTCCAACCTGGACTCTTTTCGCACCTGCGGCCATCGCACCTGCAGCTCCCCATCCCCAGGTGCGGCCACACCATTGAAATGACACTCGCAGCAATTTTGCTGCAAATTCCTAAGTCCAACCCTCTGTTAACCATTCGAAATCAAATCCCGAGCCCCTGGGGGACCCAACCAAACATACCAACACATCTCATAACCTCATTAGAACTTATTCGAGCCTTCGAAACACCAAAAATAATGTAAAAACACCAAAATTACATCAAATTCAAGCCTATGAACTTTGAAACTTCTAAATTTCGCTAATGATGCTGAAATCAACCAAAACACATCTGATTGACCCGAAAATTTACACACATATCCAAAATGACATTACAAACCTGCTCCAGCTGTCAGAATTCCATTCTGACCCCGATATTCTATTTTCTCCCGCCGACCGGAAATCGCCAAAAACTAACTTTCGCCAATTCAAGCCTAATTCTACATCGAACATCAAAACTTCATTCCGAACACCCTCCTAAGTCCCAAATCACCTAACAAAGCTATCCGAGCCATGAAATTTACATTCCGAGGTCATTTAAAAATAAGTCAACTCCCATTTGACTTTTTCCAACTATTAAGCCAATTAAGAGACTAGGTGTCTTTGCTCTCACCACGGCCACTCCGAACCCGAACCAACCGACCCAACACAACATAAATAGGCTAAGAAACATAAAATAAAGCAGAAATGGGGCTAATCTCACAGAACGACCGGTCGGGTCGTTACAAAAGGAGATTTTGCAATTGCTAATTTTCTAGTGCAATAATTCCGAAAATTCCGGTTATGTCCTTGATATTTTTAGACTTCCTTTAAAACTTCAAAATATCATATCTCCCTCATTTTAAGGCCAAATTGGGTGATTCAAAAGGCTATCTTAGGTGTAATCTTGCAAGAAGTATGTTGGTCTTATCAAATATGAGTTTCAGGATTGTCTAGAATCTGATTTGGGCTGGGATGGTTGTTCTACTATTTTTTTTTTACTTATTTCGAGATTTAGTTACTTTTTCTCACAAATTTTTGGAGCTCAGTAAGAGGCAATATTTTTAGGGAGTTTTCACCTAATTCATTGGGGTAAGTAAACATAACTCGAATTTATGATTATAACATAAATCAATCATTAATTTTGGCTCTAAATCAAGGAATCTTAGAGAAGAAAAAAGGATATTGGCTTGAAAGATAAGAAGTGTATTTTAGGGGTTTTGGAAAAACTTTCTTAAAGTGAAAAATGGAGATTTGAACCCTGATTTTGAGTTGATTTTATATGAAACTTGCATATTTAGACTCATATTAGAATGGATGTTCATATTTGTGAGTTATGTCAGGTTCTGGGGTGCGGGCTCGGGTTAACTTTTGGGTTGACTTTGTGTATTTGTATGAAAATCAAAGCTTTATTATTTGGGATTGTTTTCTATGACTTTGTTTGATGTTATTGAGTATGTTTTACTAGAATAGGGCCTTTCACAGGTCGATTTGCATGGAAAGACATTTTTAGAGTATTGATTTGGCTTGAGGTAAGTATCTTGTATAATCTTGTTGAGGGAATAACCCTTAGGATATGACTTTATTTTCCTAATTAAAATGTATTAGAAGCGACGTATATGCGAGGTGACAAGCGTATATATAGTTTCTATGTATGATTTTTACCAGCATAGTATTTAGGTTGTACTACGCCTTGATTTGGATAATGTGATTCATGATACCATGCTCTACATGTTTGTATGACTACATGAACTCCGTGAATCATGCTAGAGATCACATGTAGGATTTGATTCCTTGTTAAACATAATATTTGTTGTTATATGGCGTACCCGCTTAACTTAAGTTGTTATAAAATACTTCCCACAAGCATACATTATATTATGTTATTTATTAGTCCATGAGTATGTGATTTGATATCCATTGAGGGTATACATGTACTTTTGTATATGCTTTTTGTGTGATGGACTGGATTGAAAGCACGTGAGTTGTCCCTACGGTATTATGCTTATGGCACTGAGTTATCCGTACAATATTATGCTTATGGCACTTGAGTTGCAAACTGCTTGGATGTATACATGATTTTTCACTACATATCTTCTCTATATGCTAGTTCTGGGATGTATACATGCCTTTTATACATATCTTCTCTATATGCTGCTTTACTTGATGAGATGAATCACCATACATATCTTTTCTATGTATGGATCCGTGTAACTTGACTTGTTTAATCATGGATATTTTCTCCATATGCAACTGCTGATGGATTATCTGATATTCCAAGCTATCTTTTCTGTATGTAACTGTTGACGGACTATCTGAATTTTCATTCATATCTTCTTTATACGCAATTGTGAAAGAATCATTTGATATTTTACTCATGCTTGAGCATTTAATAATGTTAGATGCATATCTTATCCATATTTCCAAGTAGCTTAACTATAATAGTACATGTGCATATCTTCTCTATATGCAATTGTTGATATGTTATCTGATATCAAATGTATATCTTCTTTATATGTTGAACTATTAAGAGACCTGTGTACATCCTCTCTATGTGCCTTATTTGACGATACTGTATTTCATTTTTAGACTTTGAAATTATTGATGGGTATATGTATGTTATGAGTTGTACAGGTTATATATAGTGAGTATCCTTGACCTAAGACCTCGTCACTACTTTACTGAGGTTAGTCTGGATACTTATGTGACATCTCGCGCTTCTCGTACGTTAAAGTTTCGTCTTCAGTTAATTGACATAGACTCGGGGATGAGATTATCTTGAGGTTAGAATATTTATGCTATTTATAATAAGCAATAAGTAAGTGCCATGAAAGATAAAGGGTACACGAATTAAAGAAAATGAGTTTCGTTGAAGGTTGTCGATTTGAGATAAAATACGGTCCGAGCTATAATACCCGATATTTATGGACTAGTACCATACAAGGTACCATATGACCGTGATAGTATGATGTATAAGGTATATTAAAAAAGAGCAGAATTTTAAGTAATTTGAGACAATTCTTAATTATGCGGGTAATTGGTTAATTACTGGGTAACGGGACATTACCTAATTAACTAATAAGTTGGATAAAGATTAAAATCTCCACCCCACCCCCACGTGTCAGCAAGCCACATCTTAGTCAAATGACTCTTAGTCATTTCTTGTTAGGTGGCAACCTAATACATTAATGTTAAGACACCTCAATTTTAAGACGTTCAATACAAACCATATCACAATCATATGTGAATTACACATTAGCAATATGATTTCTTGCAAATCCCTACACATTCCTACAAAAAATACTACAACATGACTTCTTGCAACCAATTCCTACAAAAAAATCCAATGAGAATTATTAGAATCTTAGCTACATAAAAATTTTGCAAGTCTAAAGGAGTACGGTGCAACCTTTTCCAAAAATATCATTCGGATTTTTCCCTACTCCAGGTATGTTAAGGCTAAGCCCTTCCTTCATTTTGGCATGATCTCGTAATTACACAAGTTTGATAACGAGGCATAAAGAGAAATTCATATTCCTGAATTTATGTACATTTTTCTAGTCTCATAAGTTATAGTATTCTCCCTTATCGGGACTTTATATTCAATTGAGTATTGTCCTCTTCCAGTCAAGAGAGCAGAGAATCTATATATACAGTATTACAATATTTTCACTGCCATCGAGCTATAATCGATGGGCAGGCCTCTATTGGGCAACCTCTGATCAGATGGTAAGTTATATACTGAGCCTACTGTAGCTGAGCGCCTATGAGCGAGCCTAACATGGTAGAGCAGTTATATATATACCAAGCCTTACAGGGCCAGAAAGCTATTTTACTTACTATATTGAGAGTCTTGAGTCAGTATCAGCAGGTAAGCATATGTTAAGATTATCATTTCAGTTTCAGCTTTCAGTATATTGACTTACATACTCGGTACATTATTTCGTACTAACGTCCCTTTTCTGGGGGCTTTGCATTTCATGTGTGCAGGTTTAGACAGACAGACGGGTAGACCTCCTCAGTAGGTATTGCCCGAGTTCAGCTTTATCGGTAAGCTCCCCGTCCTTCGGAGTTGCCGGGTCTAGAAGTTTTGTATACATCTTGTGTATATATGTAGATAGGTTATGGGTAGGTCAGGGCCCTGTTCCGATCACAGTACATCCATCAGCAGAGGCTTGTAGACATATCATGTCAGTTAGTGCAATATGTTGGGCTTGTAGGCCTTGTACGTATATTTGTTGGCTTGTCAGTTATAGTAGTTATGACGGCCTTGCCAATGTAGCTTTATGTTGACATTTAATCAGTGTTAGTCTCTATTCAGTTTTAAATTTTTCTTCGCAAATTGTCTTGCAATGTGGACCCTGGCCAAAGTATGCCATTATACGTCCATAATTCCTGAGTCGCAAGTTGGTACACAAGGATAGATGAGGCACCGGGTTCCGGTCTCGCCCCCAGGCTCGGGGTGTGACAAAAGTGGTATCAGAGCAGTTCTGTCCTAGGGAATCTACAAGCCGTGTCTAGTAGGGTCTTGTTTATAGATGTGTGGTACACCACATTATATAAGCAGGGGACTACATGGCATTTAGGAGTTGGTTACCCTTTTTTCAAATCTAAATTGTGTTGCAGAACTGAGTTATAGGAAATTTGAGTTAAACTTACGTGTTGGAGTTTGCATGCACAGATGACGGTAACTAGGAATATTACGGCTAGCCAGAGGAGAGAAACAGCAGTAGGTGAGCGGACTAGCAGGGTATCCCAAGTAGATGGGGCCCAATTTGAGACCCAGGGAGAGACCCCTACCCAGCCATTATCGGCTCCTCCGCCACCTGAGGAGATTCCTAGGGAGACCGCACATCTAATTCACCCTCCGCTTCCATTAGATCAGGATTTGAGGAGTGCGGTGCATTTGTTGACACAATTGGTAGCTACCCAGCAACAGGCTAGGGCATCCGCTAGTGCAAAATCTTCTGAGGGGTCTGGGAGTTCAAGGGTCCGAGAGTTTATTGTTTTGAGTCCCCCAGAGTTCACGGGGACAGATTAGAGGGAGGACCCGCAGGATTTCATAGATCAGCTTCACATGATCTTTCGAGTTATGCATGCCACGGAGAAAGAGGTAGTTGAGTTAGCAGCTTTTCAACTCTGAGATATAGCCATCCATTGGTACGAGGGATGGGAAAGGTCTAGGGGACGTGATGCACCTCCAGCTATTTTGGAGAATTTTTCAGATGCCTTCCTTGACTAGTACTTATCGCGGGAGATCTAACAGGATCGAGTCGATCAGTTTCTAGCTCTCAAGCAGGGCAATATGAGTGTTCGAGAGTATAGTCTCCATTTTGACTCATTGGCCAGATATGCACCATCCATAGTTGCTACTATGCGGGACAGGATCCACAAGTTTATAGCAGGGCTGGCCCCAGAGTTGATCGAGGCATATGCCACCGCTGCATTGTAGGATAATAAGGATATCTCCCAGATTCAGGCATTTTCCCAGAATATTGAAAGGGGTAGGCGTCGGCAGCAGGGTACGAAGAGGACTGAGTTAGGGCAGCGTAAGAGGATGAGATTTTCCAGGTCTCAGGAGCAGTCTCTGGGTATTTATAGGCCCCAGTACTTCGAACGGCCACCTAGGCCTCAGCCACCTTAGCTACAGGGTTACAAGTATAACTGTTACACTCAGCCAGGACCAGGTGAGAGCTCCCATGCTTCGGGTTTGCAGCGACAGCGAGGTTCAGGGCAGACATGGCAATTTTCATTGCGGTGTGTCATCTATGGTAAAGGAAACTTGGGCCAATGCCGAGCCGGTTCTGATGCTTGTTATACATATGGACGTCCGGGGAATATGATGCGAGATTGCCCAAATAGATAGTCTGGGGTTATGGCGCAACCAGCGAATTCAGCATCAGGATCACCTATGTCCGTGCATCCTTCAGGGCGCGAGTCTCAGTCTTTGGCTGGTAGACGTCGAGGCAGAGGTAGAGGTTCCAGTTCAGGTGGTAACCAGAATCGTAGCTATGCGTTAGCGGGTCGGCGAGACCAGGAATCCTCACCAGACGTTGTGACAGGTATGTTGACTATTTTCTCTCACGATGCTTATGCCTTGATAGACCAAGGATCTATTTATCCTGTATTACCCCATTTTGTCGTGGGGAAATTTGGTATAGTGCCTGAAATACTAAGTGATCCTTTTGTGGTATCTACATCGGTCAGATAATCAATTATTGCTAAACGGGTTTACCGAGGTTGTACGGTAACAGTTTGCGGTCGTCAGACCTTAGTCGACCTAGTTGAGCTAGAGATGTTGGATTTTGATGCTATCATGGGCATGGGCTGGTTGGCATCTTGCTATGACACAGTTGATTGTCGAGCAAAGATAGCTAGATTTCATTATACGGGTGAGCCAGTCCTTGAATGGGTAGGTAATACAGTGACACCCAGAGGTAGGTTTATTTCCTATCTGAAGGCGAGGAAAATGATCGCAAAAGGATGCATTTATCATATTGTGCGAGTTAGAGATATAGATGCTGAGATACCTACACTTCACTCTATTCCAATAGTAAAAAAGTACTTCCCAGATGAACTTCCGGGTATTCCTCCAGAGCGAGAGATTGATTTTGGCATCGATTTGCTTTCGGGAACTCAACCAATATCCATCCCTCCGTATAAAATGGCACCTGTCGAATTGAAGGAGTTGAAGGAGCAGTTAAAAGATTTACTGGAGAAAGGTTTCATCAGACCCAGTACCTCACCTTGGGGTGCACTGGTACAATTTGTAAGGAAGAAAGACAGCTCACTGAGGATGTGTATCGATTATAGGCAACTGGACAAGGTAAATGTTAAGAATAAGTATCCACTTCCAAGGATAGACGACTTGTTTGATCAGTCGCAGGGAGCTAGATGCTTTTAAAAGATAGATTTGAGGTCGGGGTACCACCAAGTCAGAGTTTGGGAGAGAGATATTCCAAAGACACCTTTCAGGACCCGATATGGCCACTTCGAGTTCCTTGTCATGTCCTTCGGGTTGACGAATGCACCTTCCATATTTATGGACTTGATGAATAACCTATTCCCACCATATTTAGATATTTTCGTGATAGTTAATATTCTGGTTTATTCACGTTCAGAGGATGAGCATGTGGACCACCTGCGAGCGATACTCCAAACCCTCCATGATAATAAATTGTATGCTAAGTTTTCTAAATGTGAGTTATGGTTGAAGCCAGTAGCATTCTTGGGGCACATTGTATCCGATGGAGGTATAAAGGTAGACACTCAGAAGATTGAGGCTGTGAAATCCTGGCCTAGACCTACCACTCCGACAAAGGTTCGTATCTTTCTAGGCTTAGCAGGATATTACCGGAGGTTCGTAGAGGGTTTTTCTTCTCTTTCAGCACCATTAACGAAGTTGACGCAGAAAGAAACTAAGTTTCAGTGGACGGAGGCTTGCGAGTGGAGTTTCCAGGAGCTTAAAAACATGTTGACTTCAGCGCCAATTCTACCACTTCCAGAGGGTCCAGATGGTTATGCCATGTATTGTGATGCCTCAGGTGTCGGGTTAGGATGTGTCCTGATGCAACATGGGAAAGTAATTGCGTATGCTTCAAGGAAATTAAGGAAGCATGAGCGAAATTATCTGACCCACGACCTCGAATTAGCTGCGGTTGTCCATGCACTTAAGATATGGCGGCATTATTTATATGGTGTTCATGTTGATATATTCACATATCATAAAAGCCTGCAATATATCTTCAAGCAAAAAAAGTTGAATTTGCGACAGAGGCGATGGCTTGAGTTATTGAAAGATTACAATGTTAACATTCTCTATCATCCAGGGAAAGCTAATGTTGTGGTAGACGCCTTAAGTCGCCGATCTATGGGTAGCTTAGCACATGTAGAGACCGAAAAAAGACAATTAACTAGAGAGATTCATCAATTGTCTTGTCTGGGGGTTCGGTTAGTAGACTCTGGAAATGGTGGAGTTGTACTCCAAAATACTGTAAAATCATCTCTCATAGTTGAAGTAAAGGAGAGGCAGTACGAGGACCCAGAGTTGGTCGAGTTGAGAGAGCAAGTTCTGCAGCACAAGAAGTCGTTGTTAGAACTCAAGGGAGATGGGGTTCTCAGATACAGCAGTCGTTTGTGTGTTCTAGATGTAGCAGGGCTACGAGACAGGATTATGTCACAGGCACATTATTCATAGTACTTCATTCACCCTGGGTCAACGAAGATGTATCATGACATTAAGGATGTGTACTGGTGGAACGATATGAAGAACATTGTTGAGTTTTTCGCTCAATGTCCCAGTTGCCCCAGCAGGTGAAGATAGAGCACCAGAAGCCCGGAGGGCTAATGCAGACTATAGAGATCCCGACATGGAAATGGGAGGCGATAAACATGGACTTTATTGCGGGTTTACCTCGTTCTCATCGTAAGTTCGATTCCATATGGGTGATAGTCGATAGGCTCACGAAATCAGCTCATTTCCTACTGGTCAGATCTACATATATAGCGGAAGATTATGCAAAGTTATATATTAAAGAGATAGTGCGCCTACACGGAGTACCAATATCTATTATATCTGACTGTGGGGCCTAGTTTACAGCACATTTTTGGAGTTCATTTCATAAAGGTCTAGGGACTCAGGTGAATCTCAGCACAGCTTTTCATCCACATACCGATGGACAAGCCGAGCGCACAATTCAGACGCTCGAGGATATGTTACGAGCATGTGTATTGGATTTTAAAGAAGTTGGGATGAACATCTACCTCTTATCGAGTTTTCATATAATAATAGTTACCACTCCAGTATCCATATGTCTCAGTATGAGGCTTTGTATAGGCGTAAGTGCAGATCTCCTATCGGGTGGTTTGATGTTGGAGAGTCTGGGTTACATGGGCCAGACCTGGTTCAGCAGGTCATAGAAAAAGTAAAGCTTATCCGGGAGCGACTGTTGACATCTCAGAGTCATCAGAAGTCATATTCTGACGTGCGGCGACGTAGAGTTTGGGGTTAATGATTGGGTATTCTTAAAGGTGTCACTTATGAAGGGTGTGATGAGGTTTGGCAAGAAAGGGAAACTTATCCCATGGTATATTGGGCCTTATAGAATCATTCGGAGAGTGGGCCAAGTAGCTTATGAGTTAGAATTTCCCTCGAAATTGGAGTATGTCCATCCGATTTTTCACGTATCTATGTTACGGAAGTGCATTGGTGATCCTACCCGAGTGGTTCCCAAGGATGATGTACAGATTACAGAGGACTTGTCATACGAGGAAATTTTGGTTTCCATCCTAGACCGACAAATCCGCAAGCTACGGAATAAGGAAGTAGCCTCCGTAAAGGTCTTATAAAGAAGCAAGAATGTGGAAGAGATGACGTGGGAAGCGTAGGAAGAAATGAAGTCTAAATACCCCCACTTATTTCAAACGGGAGATATGGCTCGAGGTGGGATACCTCAGCACAGCCTTATTCAGGCCAGTAGGTCCTCAAGTAAGCTCTTGTTTTTGACATTCCGAATTTATAGTGGACAGCTATGTGAGGCCAAGTGTGGCATGTATAGTATATTTTCCGGTTGCGTGCAGGGTGGTTTTAGTCTAGTGTACGGAGGAGACTCTAGCAAAAAATTTCCAAGGTATCTAAGAGTAAACATTCTAGGACGAATGTTTCTAAGGGGGGATGTTACATCTCGCGCTTCTCGTACGTTAAAGTTTCGTCTTCAGTTAATAAAACTCTCTCGTACGTTAAACTGCGAGCCTACTATGGCAGAGCAGTTATATATATATATATATATATTGATCCTTATATGGCCGGACAGCTATTTTACTTACTATATTGAGAGAGTTGAGTCAGTATCAGCAGGTAAGCATATGTTCAGATTATCAGTTCAGTTTCAGATTTCGGTATATTGACTTACATACTCGGTACATTATTTCAAACTGACGTCCCTTTCTAGGGGCGCTGCATTTCAGCGTGCAGGTTCAGACAGACATACGGGTAGACCACCTCAGTAGGTGTTGCCCGAGTTCAGCTTTATCGGTAAGCTCCCCGTCCTTCGGAGTTACCGGGTCTAGAAGTTTTGTGTACATCTTGTGTATATATGATAGGTTATGGGTAGGTCGGGGCCCTGTTCCGATTACAGTACATCCATCAGCAGAAGCGTGTAGACATATCCTGTCAGTTAGTGCAGTATGTTGGGCTTGTAGACCATGTACGTATATTTTGTTGGCTTGTTAGTTATAGTAGTTATGAAGGCCTTGCCGGCCCAGCTTTATGTTGACATTTAATCAGCATTAATCTCTATTCAGTTTCATATTTTGCTTCGCAAATTGTCTTGCAATGTGGCCCTTGGCCAAAGTATGACATTATATGTCCAGAATTCCTGAATCGCAAGTTGGTACGCAAGGATAGATGAGGCACCGAGTGCCGGTCTCGCCCCCAGGCTCGGGGTGTGACAACTTACTAAGTACATGTGGGGTCGGTTATATTCATGCTATGCTTCTGCACCTTACGTGCACACCTTGGAAGTGAGCTGATACGGATGGCAGAAGCTGGCATTAAAGATGTACCCGCTTCCCGGATATAACTACCATTTGTTCTTGGCAGTTTAGAATTTGTATTTCTCTTCGTGTATCTGCCAAGCGGATATTGCATTTATTTTCTTACCAGCTTTGTAACCTAAATTTTAGTGGCTCTTGACTTGTACTACCAATCCTTGAAAAAATTGTATGAAATTCAGCTATCTAGTTTCATGTTATTAATGATCTTTCATTTGAGTTATATTATTAATTGCCTGGCTTATCTAACCGGTTGGGTTAGGTGCTATCACGAGTTGGTGAAATTTTGAGTTGTGATAGAATATTTTTGAAAAAGAAAAAAGAAAACAATAATGGCAACTCATCCGTAATACATGTTATACATTTTCTCCTGCATTATTACGAAGTTTGGCCTTTAAAATTTTCATACTACGTGTAATTTTTAGATGGTCAAAATAGATTAAAGTTATAGATAGTCAAATATGGGCTACACTTTAATGATAGAAGTATATTTTTCAAGAAAATAATTATATAAGTTCACATACATACAATAGTTTAAATATTTAATTTGAAAGAAACGTGTATATTGAATGGAACTTTGAATTGCTTTATCAATTTTATGTGTGTACCTAATTTGTATGCCAACATATAATAAGCAAAGATGTTATGACGAATTGTTTTTTATATAAAATAAAATTTTAATTGACATTAATGTCCTAAATATTAAGTACTTTTTACCTAGTTTAGTAAAAAAGATTTAATAACAACAACTCTAGTTGATTTTAAAGATTGTGAAATCAATTTCTAAGGGGTAAAAAATGCAAACGATATCTCGCTAAGGATCGTCATGCTTTTAATATGGTATAGATAGAGAGATTAACATTTCTGGTCATAACAAGCTTGATTCCTTAAACGCATGATTAATTATTAGACACTAAATAATAGAAAGGATAATTCCAGAGGCCCCTCTAGATTTGGCTTTGTAACACTAATCTCCCTCATGATTTATTAGATTATGCTTACCACCCTTATTTTAATTTCTTTTTGTAGTAAATTTTTAACCTATTTGTCATGAGTGTAAGCAAATTAATATGTTACTAATTTGCCCTTTCAAATGTAGTATTTTGTTTAATTAATTTTATAGACATCTTTCTTTCCTTAATGATCGCATAAGAGTTTTTGAAATTCCTTTCTGATACTTTTTTAGAATTTTCATCGAGATACAGTTTCCATTCCTCTAGATGATCGAAGATAGTGACTCTATTGGTCTTTGCCTCGTTGGGTTGTTACGTTCGGATGACGAGAAGGGACTGTTAAATCAAAAACAGGTCTTTTACACCTTCATTAATATGCTTTTCAACCAGTATTTCATTCAGCTTCTCTTTCTTTGATATAAGGCCTTTTTGGAAAGTTTCAAAATCGTCACTTTTCCTCAAGAACTTGAATGACTTTCTTGAGATCCTTCAGAAAATTTCTTTACAATTGGAAAAGAGTTCTTACAATTCCTTTCAATTTTAGAATATTTAAAGAAAGTTGTTTACATAATTAATTAAACAATGAAAATATTAGGAAGGGCAAATACGTCATAATTGTTTATATTAACGATAAATAGGTATAAAAAATGTAACAAATTACTCAAAATAAGGGAAGTACTATCATAAACCACAAAGTATTACGAAACCAAACCTGAAGAAAGGTCTTTGAAATTTGACCTAATAGAAAATAAAAGTTCAGCATTTATGGTATTGTGTACTTCATTCTTCACTCTTTGTTGCAAATGGCACAATTATTCTCTGTTTCTTGCCTAGTGCTGGAAGCAATAACATATGAAGGATGACTATGTTCAATTAACTTCTTGACATTTTATTCACTCCATATTAACTCTTCATCAAGCAACTATAACGGCAAAGATTCCCATGGAGTAAAGGACAATTTTACAACATTGCAGTTTCTTTTGCCTCTTTCCATAAAACAAAAAATTTACTAACCTTGCTACTCTTATAGAACAGACAACATACTACAAACTTCTCTTGACCAAAAAAAAAAAAAATACAAACTTCAACAATAACTTTCCTACCTTCCAGTTAGTATCATAATTTCATCGGCATTTCCCATAGAAGAGTTTCACGAATATACAAGATAACTCAGAGACTAACATCTTCAGCTAGTGGATCTATCAGCTTTAGTTCATGCCACAAGCAATACAATGTATCAAATAGGTCATCGTTAACTTCGCCATCAGTCTCTGAGATTTCTAGAAGTGTCTTGAACCACTCTTCATGCAGTGTTGAAAAGCAAGCTCTTTGTTCACATGACCTAAAACTTTCTCCGATCATTTTCTTCATGACTTGCCCTGTATTTGATGCGGATTCAACCACAATTTTCGGGATTCCAGCCATGAGTGCTACTTGCATTCCATAGCTCTCTGGGCATGCTCCAGAGGCTAGACGGTAAAGGAACACCAGCTCTTGTTCTGTTGGAGATGAACTTTGAGATTTCAACTTGAAAGAGCAGGCCATGTGTTGTAATGTCACATTAGGATGAGAAGCAAACTCTTTAGTGAGTGGATGATAATGTGTGGCAAACAGTAAGCGGCAGTTCACCGTCTCTATAAGGTGTCGGAATACCTGGACAGAACTTGTAACTTGTCAAAAAATTCACCTCACAGCTTGAATGTATGAAACAAAACCAAAGATGTCACGACCAAAATGACTCAAAAGACAAGCAAGATTCCCTTTCAATAACACATAGTAATCTTAAAGGCATTGGCCGAGCCCCAACAAGTTTTGCTCAATTTCTTAGCTACAATAGCTCCATTCTTTATCTTGTGATGTTATACTTTAGGAACAGGTCACATGCAAAAAAAGATAATTCAGATGGCAAAAAAATGCTTCATTAATTTCAGATAAAGTAATATGGTATGTCATGCCACGTCTTTAGATAATACGTTGTCCGAGTAACTCAACGAAGGTCAATGTATTGTACTAGAAAGCTGTAAAACTATAATTGTGTATTACACCTTAGGCACTTATCATGGCATTACACCAGTTGACTGGGAAAGACAGATCAAGCATCATGTAAACTAATGCAAAAAGACTCCCAGAATCTGTCTATCAAGAAAACAGAACTCTTGCATGAAGCTAATCAATCATACAATAAAAGAAAATAATGGGGAACTTACAGCATATGCAATAGCATATCCATCAAAAGTGCTTGTTCCTCTGCCCAACTCATCCAGAAGAACAAGGGAATTGCGTGTAGCATTTTGAAGAACTGACGCGGTTTCTGTGCACTCAATAAAGAAGGTACCTGTAAAAAGTAAAAAATAAGAATGAATACCTGTGAAAATGAAAATTAATTTTTAAAATGCATGTGGGGCATAGATGTTTCTGCTTTGAGCGTTACACATGGTCAATTTTTCTTTGTAATGCTCTAAGAAGAGGATAGAAATTGTGAAACCACAAATATCTGCTGCCATTGATCTAAAATTCATCTTTATTCCGAGAGCGAAGAAGTTTACTGTCCAAGCCAAGTCCACTGCTATGGACTTCGACTCATACCTAAAGAATGTGATAAAGCAGGAACTATATTTCTCACAAGAAGTCAACCTCTTGCATCATAGCTGAAGCCTGAAGTAATCAAATTCATATAGTCCAAGTGCTAAAATTTTCAGTGCTCATTATGATAATGATGATGATAGTGGAGAACAGCAACAACGATGGTTCAATTTGTGCTATTCTTATGTCAAGTTGAAAAGTCCAGGCTCTCTTTTATCATTGTGATGATAATAAGATATTCCACAAGCATAGTCACTACAATGAAGGCTATCACTTGAATATCCCAAAAGAAGTCAATTATAGGCCTCTTCAGATCCAAACTAAATTGCCCTTTTCCTCTTTTCTCTTTTATCTTTCTGACTTTTATTCCTTTCTGACAGTGGTCTAGACTTTTCCGAAGAATGAAAGACTACATAGATAGTAAAAAGAAGGTAAGAGGGGAGGAAGATAGTTCAAATAATAAGCTCTCTTTTGATTATAACTTACTTTCACCAGTCATGATTCGATCAGTTGCTCCAAGACGTGTAAAGATGATGTCCACAAGTGAAAGCACACATGTTTGTCCAGGCACATAGCAACCCAACTGCAGTGAAACTGATATCTTTAAACTCCAGAAGCCAAGTACCATCTAAATGAATGTATGATCTCTTCCAAACATACCTGAGCCATTATGACGGCCAGACAAGTGGCACGTAAAAGAGTTGACTTTCCTCCCATATTTGGTCCAGTCAACAGTAAAGTACGAGGATGAGAGATATTTGTATTCCCTCCAAGATGGAGATCATTAGGAACAGGCAGTCCCCCACTTTCAGCAAGAGCATATGGATGCCAAAGCCCCTTGATGTTTAGTATCGGCCCACCAGTCTCTCTACAGAAATTTGTTGGCTTTGAAAGAGGCAAGATCGCTGGTCTACACATAATTCCAGAGGAAAATTTTGCAGTAATGGAAAATGATCTTAACACATCAACACAACTTATGGCATAAATGACTTGAGACCACTCAGTAGCCTTCTCAACAAATAACTCCATCAAAATGGATAGTGTTTCAGCATCAAAATCAGTAGCATTATGATCCTGGCACAGCACAGGAAAAAGGAATTACTGACACAGCCCTCTGCAGGATGAGATGAGGTTTAGTAAAATAGAAGGTGCACAAAGGGACATACTGAAAGCTTTAGTATAATTATGTTTATAATGCATACAACTATGGCTAAGCATCAAACTGAAGTACGAGATCATGACACAGGGATGAATGAGGTAGCTGCATCGATGAACTGATGGGTAAACTAGTTACTTCTTTTTTCTCTTTTGGAAGAGGGGAGGGGGAGGGGGATGTAGAGGGTGTGTCCAGCTATGGGGAAAGGAAGCAGTTGTTTACAGTACCAAAATGATGTGTTTACATCAAAACAGCAGACTGCTATTCACAATGGTCTTCAAAGACAAACATGACTACTAAGCAAGCACAATATTATACGTACACCTTAAAGAGAACCTAACCAGTCCATAGCATGTCTCCAATTTGCTATTAAGGTAGCTAATCCAGAAACGATTTAAAAATCAAGCACAAACTATTTGATTATAGAAAAAAAGAAATAAAGTTGGGAACTACTGAGTAAAAGACGAAAAGCAGATATAAGGGTCAATCTTACACTATGTTTCCCCAAGTCTTCAAACACCTGATTCTTTCCAAACAATAAAGGACTGCCAATGTAACAGTTCCTTCAACTGTGACTGGATTAATGGCCAGACTCTAACACACATGATTAGACAATCAACTAGCAACCACATTCTTCTCTTTTTTCTTTGTTCTTTTTTCTTTTTTCTTTTTTCATTTTTTAAGAGGGTAAGGGCGGCCTGTACTCCCCGTGAGTGTTGAACCTGTACGCCAACTAGAGTCAGACCAGAAGCCTGCAGGGGATTTCTCTGATACTTTAAAAAGATGAAAATATAGATGAAAAAATAGCGAGCACACTCTCATCAATTTGCATATTAAAGAGGTTGAATATAATGGTCCAAAACAATCTTGACAAGAAAAGAGCCAAAGAATCTTGTATCACAAACCTGAAAATTGGGGAAGTCACTCTTGATTGCCGCTTCAAATTGGCTGAGAAATTTATCAAGCCCATCATCACCATCTAGAACAGGCAAGGATACCACTTTAGCCAGGGAAGAGGTCAGACGTTCCTTCTGCAACAACCTTAACAAATCTAGCCCAATCCGTAGCCCTTTAACAAACAACCCAAACACTTTAACCTGTAGTAACAATAAAACCTTAAGTGAAATAGAGGTTATATGCTACATCAATAGGGCTGAAAGGTCATTCCCAGGGGCTAAACCAGAAAATTCTTCATGGAGGACAAAAGTACTATGAAATGAGTCGTGCAAAAGCACATCCAACATAAATAAATATTCGTTATTTATATTAAATAAGCATATGAATTTTTGGATTTATAACATTAAAAAGAGAAGTAAGCAATTAGATACCTATCTACATCATTGGACTTGCAAAAAAATTCAGGTAATGCTCAAAGAAGAAATAGTTAGAGCAACTTCATTATTAGCTTACGAATGTAGAGCAAGACAAAGAAAAAGTAGAAGTGAAAATGAAGACACTTGTTGTAGTCAATAATTTTGTCATTATCTATTACCACCCAAGGCTGTGGTAGGACATTTAATAGGATTATGAACTTTTTCCAGTTTCAAGTACCAAAAGGTCATTTAGGAAACACTTTCATTATAATAGTTAGGAAAGAAAATATGCCCACAGCATGAAAACAAATGGGGCAGATTCGGATAATTTGAGGTAAAGCACTGCTAGAGCAAAGAAATTAGCAGTTGGAGCAAATGAATAAATTTGAGAACTTTTAAGCTAAGTTGCTCGGACATGGGTGTGGGTGTCCGACATGGGTGCAGATCCAGAGGTCAGATCCTTTGAGATGTAAATTCTAAGATTCGGGGATACGGATCCTAGTACAGATACAGGTGCAGAGATCCGGCTAAAAACAATTCAACATTATAAAAATATCTCTAAATTATGAGAAATTTTGTGGAAGACTTGCGAATAGCTTGTAAAGTGTGGATTTTGTTTTTATTCTCAAGTTATAAAAAGGTAAAGGATTGATTTCTTAGATAAGGTATGCTATTTTGTTCAAATTTACCGTAGCTTTGGTTCTGATTTTGGGAACCAACTTGTATCTCGTTTTGAATGTTTCTGTCCGTCGTGGTCAAAGTACCAAAAATTATTTGACCAAATCCTGTACGGACCCCATAACCACACTCATACTAGTATCGTGTCGACACGGGTGCAGCATTTAAACTGTCATGTCGGAGCAACTTAGTCTTTAAGGGTAACAACAAAATTGCCTCCTACCTTAGCTAAGAAGATCTATGGAAATCTGTAGGTGGAGGAAGAAGGATATCTATTGAACCAGGAAAAGTGCCAAGAAAAGTCATTTGGTGGATGCTTGAATAGAAAGAAATTATCAAACATATAAATACCATAAAGGATATGCAACTAAGAGTAGGTAGAAGAGTGGGAAAACTGGAAGGGTATAGAGAAGTTACCCATTGAGCCCCTACTAGTTGTAAATTAATTATGGATTCTAACCAATAAAATAATATATAGGATGAAGGTCCATATTTCGTGTTATTTGCACATGATATTGTTTTAAATTGAAGAAGCTAATGAGAGACACGAGGAGTCAGCCAAAAGCTAAACCTGAAGCACTCTAGAGGGTAAGAGGTTTAAAATAAGTATAAGTAATGGAATATATATATATACACACACAGAGAGAGAGAGAGAGCAAGTTTAACCCCTATAAGAAAAATGAGGGTGAAACAGTGGTGTCCAAGTGGTGCCCAAATGCAAACAAATTATGTGAAGGCTCAGTTTTTTAGGAGAATGGCATGATATATGAGACTTCACATTGATCTAAATTACGACTGCTGAAATCAAGGAGTGCTGTAAAAGTGCACAGCAGGAACAGGAAAAGAAGATACCTAATAAAGCAAAAGCAATTACTATACTACAATTATGAGATGACAATATCATATAGGAGGGAACGTTGGGCCTCTAAGGTCCAACGCATCTACAAATAACAACAACAACAACCCAGTAAAATCCCACTAGTGGGGCCTGGGGAGGATAGAGTGTACGAAGACCTTACTCCTACCCCGAGGGAGTAGAGAAGTTGTTTTCGAAAGACCCTCAGCTCAAGAAGACGAAAAGAGACAATATATCAATACCATCAACAAAAACCATAGAAATAATAATAGCATCATAAAAATCAAAAAATAGATAAAAAGCAAAAGCAATAACCAGTAACCAACACATCTACAAAGTGTCACAGAAATGTGAATGCTAAAGTTAATGCATGGTCAACACAATATTGGACAAGATAAAAAATGAATATATCTGATGGGTGTAAGTAGCGCATGAAGAGGATAAAATGAGAGGTTTGACTGTGTCATGATTACCTCCAAATATGACAGTCTATAGGTGCCACACTATCATGACCTATGTTGTGTGGACTCTCCAAAATGCTGCCGCACCCGTGTCGTATCCTCCAAAAATGCACTACTTTTGGAGGATCCGACACGCACCCGCCGATATTTTTGGAGAGTCCGAGCAACATAGATCATGACTGAAGATGTACATGTAGACGAGGCAGACCTAAATACGCATGAACGAAAATTGTCACAAAGGACCTACAGTCTCTGAGAATGACTGCAGACTTAGCTAAGAACTCAACATGATATAAGCAAAGGATAATCATTGTTGTTAACTTAGGTGATGTGTTTGCCAAGATTCTTTTCGGTCTAGTCAAAGACTTGTGCGTCAATGCAAGAATAATTGGGAGATTTAGAGAACCGCTATTTTATCATAAGAAATGATTTATTTATTTTTGTCATGAAATGGGATCAAAAAAGAGCGAATGGTATAGAGAATCCATACAGCTGACTAAGCTAGTCCGGAATTAACACTGTTGATTGATGATTTAGAATAATGGTTCTTGGACAAACAACCATTAAAGTAATAAACAACCATCAGAATAACAAACAACCCCTTTGAAATAAAATTTCACCAGAAAGGCAAAAACTACCATCTGAATAGAACAATCAATAACTATTCTGCCTATTGCTCATTTGTCTAGGAAGTAGGAAAGGTGTGAATCTATTATTCGTCTGGTAAGTAAAAAAGGTGTGAAAATGGAAATAGATGCTCAGCTACTATATCGGCTAGTCTTTCTTACTGGAAGCAGATTGAACTATTGTGTTGTAACCACACAAACTAGTAATTCAGGTAGTGAGAGCATCTTTTGGCACATAACTGCAACAAGACTAAGCAAACCAAATTGAGATGTCAAACAGGACTTACTCGCTGCTTCAATATTTTGGCACCAATCAAGGGCAGTAGGAGTGCTTCAGAAGATTGAACGCTAGCCTTAACCCGTCCGAGCAACCTATCCAAATCTGGAAGCTTGCGAAGATATTGAGCAGCGGATAATGTAGCCTCTGAATTTTCAACAAGTCTGTCAATCACATCAAGCCTATGGTTGATTTTCTCCACATCTTTGAGGGGATGACAAACCCAGTTTCTCAAAAGTCGCTTCCCAGGTGAAGTAACACAATTGTCAAGATACTTGTATAAAGTACCTGAAAACAATAAATAATCACTCACAGTTAGAATAGAAGAAAATATAATTGCCACAATTGCCCCTTAGAATGAGTACAAAGCTTGATTTGACAAAAATATTGTACTTGCCTGATGGACTCCCATCGGCATTATTGTTGAAGATCTCAAGATTGACGAGTGTTTGTCCATCCATTTTGAGGCAACCCCTATAGACTTCGTATGATAAAATATCGCCGTTACGTAAGACCTCATCTAACTGTTAATGACAGAATGAAACAATCACCAAAATAATACCATTAAATATTACACACAGAAGATAGGTCACGGTTCTGAGACTTACCATTAATCGCTCTAAATGATTGACAAGACTCCCAAGAGCACATAACACAACATCATGGCTCGTTACTCCATCAAAGGTGTGATCCCACTTATTACAAGATCCTTTAAAGTAACCTTTCAAGTCAAGGAATTTTTTTACTTCTGCAGGATCAACAAAATCAGCACCTGGCTGGACTGGGAACAGGAGTGGTGCTGCAGGACCTAAATGGACAAAGGATACTCATCAAGAGATCTAAGAAAGTGACAGCTCCATCTATTTCTATTTCAACCATCCAATTTTGGTTCTATGTGTAACATCTTCATATATCATTCAATTCTCCCGGAGGCTGGAAGAACAAATGTAGTATCTGAATAGTTTACGTTTATGAATCACAATCCCGTCTAATCTCACTACAACTTCACTCTTCTTGTGCAGACTAAACTTGCACGCACATATATTCAGTCTTACTTCAACTTATCCTAAAACCCTTACTCACTAGTTTACTTCTCTATAGTTCAAGCTTTCGGTTGACACCCTTGATGGTTTCGTCATTTAGCAACAATATCATTAGCGAATAGTATACCACGGGATCTCATCTTGTATTGTGTTGGTTAGCTAATCAACAACTAGGTTAAACAAGTAGAGGCTCAATGTTGATCCCGGGTGTAAACCCACAGTTATGAAAAAAATCCTTTGTATCTCCTACTAGTGACTGCCCCTTTATGCATGGCTTTTGTGACATTTATACTTTTAATATGAAATAAATAAAAAAATGGGCCCATTATAAAACATGCTTTAATCAGATGGAAATGGATGAACATTAAAGAGTAGTGCACATTGAGAACCATAAGATAGACTAGCTGTAACTTGCTTGTGCCAATGATGTTGTCCAAGAAGCATGTACATCCTAAGAAAGACGACTTGCTGAAGACATGGATTTGTGATCATGGCAGTGGTGTAGTTTTAACTTTTAAGTATTAACTATGACAGCGGAGGCTTGGAATAATACTGCATGCACTATAGAAACCTTATCATAACAGTACCAAATTGGGCCTTCTTTTGTTTTTATGATAAGGACCAATTTGGGCCTTCTTAGCAACTTTTCTTCTAGTTGAACACTACCAGGGATTGTAATTGTTAGTTTGGTAGTTAAATAGTAGTAAATAACCATAATCCATTAGGAGTAGGACATGTATTATATATATATATATATATATATATATATATATATATATATATATAGGGCATATTGTATCATTGTTAAGACATGTGAATAATAGATTTTTCTCCTGTGCATTCTCACATGGTATCAGAGCCATGGTGGTGAGACACATCCGGGAACTAGAATACAGAGCAGAAGTCGTCGTGCCTCAATTTTCCGGCAACTTTTTCAAAGTTGTTTGCATTATCTCTCTCTCCATCAGTGTTGTGCAAAATCCAACACTACCACAAGATCTGTCATCGTCCGGCGACCAAACCCCAGTGAACATCTTCGGCAGAACCATCCTCACGCGCCGTCAGAAGCTAGGTTTCCGGCGAGCGCATGAGCTCACGCGCCGGAGCCTTTTTTTGAAAACGTTTCTTCAGAACAGTTGAGTCGCCTACTAATTCCGACCCTACCCATACTATTTTCGTTTGATTCTGACAACTTTGAGTTTTTGCGACGACTACACTGTTTGTTTTCCGGCAGCTACAGTAATTTGCCGGCAAAACAGTGTCTCCCTCGTCTGTTTCAGTGAATTGATTCTTTTTGTTATTTGGTGATAATTTTATAGACCTCTCTTCAATCCAACGATGTCTTTGGGAGTTGATGCTTTCGGGTCTAAAAACCCGGGCTCTGGCAGTTCCGGTGTAATGATTACCTCAGAACCTTTAATGGGAAGTTCAAACTTAGCTTGGGCTTCGTCTGTCGAGCTGTGGTGTAAAGGTCAAGGTGTTCAAGATCATCTAATCGAGAAATCTAGCGAAGGAGATGAAAAGGCCAAAACACTTTGGGAGAAGATCGATGCTCAATTATGCAGTATTCTGTGGCGATCTATTGATTCCAAGTTGATGCCCTTGTTTCGTCCATTCCAGACATGTTATTTGGTTTGGGAAAAGGCTCGCACTTTATACACTAATGACATATCTCGTTTCTATGATGTGATATCNCGGGCTCTGGCAGTTCCGGTGTAATGATTACCTCAGAACCTTTAATGGGAAGTTCAAACTTAGCTTGGGCTTCGTCTGTCGAGCTGTGGTGTAAAGGTCAAGGTGTTCAAGATCATCTAATCGAGAAATCTAGCGAAGGAGATGAAAAGGCCAAAACACTTTGGGAGAAGATCGATGCTCAATTATGCAGTATTCTGTGGCGATCTATTGACTCAAAGTTGATACCCTTGTTTCGTCCGTTCCAGACATGTTATTTGGTTTGGGAAAAGGCTCGCACTTTATACACTAATGACATATCTCATTCTATGATGTGATATCGCGGATGACAAATTTAAAGAAACATGAATTAGATATGTCTACTTACTTGGGACAAGTACAGGCAGTCATGGAGGAATTTGAGAAGTTGATGCTAGTTTTTGCTAGTGTTGAAAAGCAACAAGAGCAACGACAAAAGATGTTTCTAGTTCTTACTCTTGTTGGACTTCCTAATGATCTTGACTCAGTACGCGATCAGATTTTGGCTAGTCCGACTGTGCCCACAGTTGATGAATTATTCTCTCGATTACTTCGCCTTGCTGCAGCACCAAGTCACTCAGTGTTCTCATCACAGACACTTGACTCATTTATTCTCGCATCCTCAGTCAGTGGACAATCGGGCATCTCCAACTATGGAGAATAGACGAGGAGGAGGTCGTTTTGGAAGATCTAGACCCAAGTGCTCTTATTGTCATAAACCTCGATACACTCGTAACATGTGCTATTCTTTACATGGCCATCCACCCAAAAATGCTTATGTTGCTCAAACCGAGACTACAGGTTACCAGGGATTTTCTTTATCTCAAGGGGAGTATAATGAGTTCCTTGAATATCGAGCAAGTATGCAGTCATCTCCACAAGTAGCCTTTGTTGCTCTGACTGATACTTCTGTTGCTGGTAATTCTTTTGCTTGTGTTTCCCAGTCTAGTAGTCTTGGACAATGGGTTGTGGACTCAGACGCTTCTGATCATATCTCTGGTAATAAATCACTTTTGTCAAATATTGTGTATTCACAGTATCTTCCCACTGTTACTTTAGCCAATGGGTCTCAAACTAAAGCAAAAGGAGTTGGACAAGCGAATCCCCTACCCTCCGTCACTCTAGATTCTGTTATTTATGTCCCTGGCTGTCATTTTAATCTTGCATCTGTTAGTCGTTTGACTCGTGCCCTCCATTGTGGTATATATTTTATTGATGATTCTTTTATTATGCAGGACCGCAGTACGGGACAGACGATTGGAACAGGACTTGAATCAGAAGGCCTTTACTACCTTAACTCACTCAATTCCTCCAAGGCATGTCTAGTTACAGATCCTCCGGACCTAATTCACAGACGTTTAGGACATCCAAACTTATCCAAGCTTCAGAAGATGGTGCCTAGTTTGTCTAGTCTATCTACATTAGAGTGTGAGTCATGTCAACTTGGGAAACATACTCGAGCCTCCTTTCCTCGTAGTATTGAGAGTCATGCAGAGTCTGTTTTTTCTTTAGTTCATTCTGATATATGGGGTCCGAGTAGAGTCAGTTCAACCTTGGGATTTCGTTNTCTAGTTTGTCTAGTTTATCTAGATTAGATTGTGAGTCGTGTCAGCTCGGGAAACATACCCGAGCCTCCTTTCCTCGTAGTATTGAGAGTCATGCAGAGTCTGTTTTTTCTTTAGTTCATTATAATATATGGGGTCCTAGTAGAGTCAGTTCAACCTTGGGATTTCATTATTTTGTTAGTTTCATTGATGATCATTCAAGATGTACTTGGATTTTCTTAATGAAAGATCGTTCTGAGTTGTTTTCTATATTCCAGAATTTTTGTGCTGAAATTAAAAATCAATTTGGTGTTTCTATTCACACTTTTCGCAGTGATAATGCCTTAGAATATTTATCCTCTCAATTTCAGCAGTTTATGACCTCTCAAGGAATAATTCATCAGACCTCTTGTCCTTATACCCCTCAGCAAAATGGGGTTGCAGAGAGAAAGAATAGGCACATCATTGAGACTGCTCGCACACTTCTCATTGAATCTCATGTTCCGCTGCGTTTTTGGGGCGATGCAGTTCTCACAGCTTGTTATTTGGTTAATCGGATGCCTTCATCTCCCATCCAGAATCAGATCCCGCATTCGGTGTTGTTTCCTGAGTCACCCTTATACTCTCTTCCCCCTCGTGTTTTTGGGAGCACTTGTTTCGTACATAACTTAGCCCCAGGGAAAGATAAATTAGCTCCTCGTGCTCTCAAGTGTGTCTTCCTTGGTTATTCTCGTGTTCAGAAGGGATATCGTTGTTACTTACCTGATCTTCATAAGTACCTTATGTCATCAGACGTCACATTTTTTGAGTCTAAACCTTTCTTTACTTCTTCTGACCACCTTGATATATCTGAGGTCTTACCAATACCGACCTTTGAGGAGGTTACTATAACTCCTCCTTCACCTTCCGCCACAGAAGTCTTACCCATTCCAGCTATTGGGGAG